>JAOVVI020000566.1:0-30565 GCA_028571085.2 Nepenthes alata | reverse complement strand
ATCCAACATTTTCCATTTAAGCATATTTGTTGTTTTTTTGTTAAAAAAGGGGGAAATTTGTACTCTCGGCCAAAATCTTTAATTGGGTATCCACTGACATCAAAATATTGAAAATATATTGCACAAAGCTGTCAAATAAATGTTTGAAAATAAAAAAATAAAAAAAATAAAAGATAAATTTTTCTCTTTATGGCGCTTCTGACCATCAGATTAAGGACTCCATGGCACGGGGCATTGAATCTTTCAGTCCACAGTTGCTGGATGGGGGATTCTATTCCGTGGACTTCGTTCCATTTTTAATAATTTTATTTTATTTTATAAAATTTTTAAAAAATAAAAATAAATTTTATTTTGGGAGTGAAACTATTACTCTGCAGAGTATGAACCTCAACCCTAGTTATTGAATTAGAAATCTCGCATTTAGATCTTAAATTTAAAATAATAAATTTTAAAAAATTATGTGAGTGACTTTTTTTTTGTTTTATTTTTTTATTATGAATATTTTGAAATATTGACACCATAAAAATAAATAATATCATATTTTTTGTGTCTTATTTCTTTTTAATTATTATCCCAACCATTAATTATATTACTAATTAGATCTGATTAAATAATTAGGAGTAATTATATGTAAAAATATTCACTTTGAAGATAAATTTGTTTGATGGGAAAAATTGGGAATTAAATTTGTTGGAAGGAAACTTCATGGAAAAATTAATAACATTTTTCTAAAAAAAATACCCACCCTTTTAACAAGGGTGCTGCCCCGTCGACGGAGCTGAGCACTAGCCTCTTGCCACTGGCACTCAAGGCAAGTAGAAGTGCCAAAATGGCAGCGCAGCCACACCAGCCATCTACATTTAAGCCCTTCACAAAGCCCCTTTTCAGGATTCTCCTCGCCACAATCCTCTGCTGCCTCCTTTACCTCCTTGGCTCCCACACCAGCAACAGCATCAGAAGCTCCTCCGCCGCGTTCTACACCACGGCCCCCATCACCAACACTAGCTCATCAAGTTGTGTCAAGCTTGAGTGGGCCATCAACTACACAACCTCATCACCGTTCCTTGACTTTAAAGCCCACCATTCCCTATCCGTATCTCCAGAGCATCATCAGATCCGGCGGTTCAGCTTCTGCTCCAAAAATTTCACAAATTACTGCCCGTGTCACGATTATTCAAGAGAGAGACTCTTCACTCTCAAGAGATTCTTTCACCGAGAAAGACATTGCCCTGGTACGAGCGATGAGAAGCTGCGTTGCTTGGTGCGGCCCCCAGCGGGATACCGACGGCCATTTCCATGGCCGAAGAGTAGAGACATGGCTTGGTTTAGTAATGTACCCTTCAAAAGGCTCACCAATGATAAGAAATCTCAGAATTGGGTTCGAATCGAGGGCGACCGATTGGTGTTTCCCGGCGGTGGCACGTCATTTCCTAAGGGTGTCAACGGCTATATCAATGAGATTAAACGGGTGCTACCTTTGAAATCCGGGAGTATACGAACGGTTCTTGATGTTGGATGTGGTGTAAGGGATTTTGAAATTTAATATTGCATTTCTCTAGCATTTATGTGATATAATGTCGAGAAATGCTCTTCCCAGAAGCTTATAATAATTGGTGAGAGCCAAACACAAACACTCGTGTGAAAAGTTAAAGAAAAGGGACTAGGTAATGACCATTTAGGTGATGGATGATTCTAGCAAGATTTTGGATCCATTTCCTTGGACACAGAAAATTTGCATGGGATTTGTTTTTCCTGTCTTCAAATGTTTAGTAGCACATTTGAGAATGGAGAACAATTTTCTATTGAAAGCAAATTCCATGGAGTGGGGGAAATTATCTTCTAGGTGTTTGGCTCCCACCACCTCAACTATTAATGTGCTATAGCCATACTACCACTACTTGACCGCCTCATTGTCAGAGTTATCCCACATAGCATAATATATGTTTAGTAATTTAATAAAAATGAATAAATGTTTTTATGTTATATGATTTTATTATATTTTATTAGAGAAATTATTTTTTTAATGAGCTCTATCTTTAATAGAAAAAAGGGTATTTATTTAATTAAATAATTGATTCTTTTCTCACTCTATAAATGATAGAAATATCTATCATATATTATTTATAAGGAGCATTTCAATAGGAAATAAGAAGTAGTATTCTCAGATTTGAAATAAAAAAAGTTTTTTTTATTCCTTTTTTTTTTCTCTTTTCAAGAATGGATCTATAAATATGTAGTCCACTACATTTCACAAATTTTTTTGACTCTTATTAAGAAAGAGAGATAAGGGTGCAGGAAAGAAATTGATTCTAAGTTATTCGAGAAAAGAATGCTGAGCATGGATTTATGTATGCGTAAAAGTTTAATTCTGCATTTTGAATTGTAAAATAATATGATAATCCAATGATCCATGAAATGGTATACTCCCGTAACATCTTATGCCACCAATGTCAATACCACCATCATTTTGTCTGTCACCTCCATCCCTCCTCCACCAACCACCACAACATTCCATCACATTGCAACTCTATCTTTGCCATTGCACCACCACAGCTACCTGCCACCACCTTCACTTCACCTCCTGCGAACTGATCACCACCTCCACCACCACTGCCCTCTTACAATTACAAGCCTCACCTTCCCACCATCATATCCCTAGACCAATGAAGAAAGAGGTGACAATGTGGTGTCAAGATGATGCTAATGTTAGTGGCGTTATGTCGGTTTTGGAGCTTGTGAATTGTCCCTTACTCCATTTTTATTCTTGTATATTCTTACCTACCTTTTTCATCCTATTGGATGGGATTGACCCATGGGGTAACAGAAAAAGTTGCTTTATTATAACGTAAAAGTCATGGATTCAACATACGGGGACAATCTCTTGCAATGTAGGGATGAATAAAGCTAGGATCTACTCATTAAGAACTTGATAGCAACCTATGTTTCTGCTGATGTTTGTGATGAAGCAGAATGGAAGAGGATTCATGTGGTTGATAAGGCATAGTGGGTTTTTTGCTTTATGGATGTAGGTTTAGGTCTTTAATTCTTCTTCTCATGTCCATCCGGTAAAAATGTTAGGCTGGTAATTTTTTGTCTGAAAAGCTTAGTTAGTCAAGTATGCTTCCAAGCAGAAAGCAAGAGATGGGAATATTCTCTATGTATGGTATAACTTTGTATGCTTACATATTTTGGTGTTGTATGGTATGTATGACTTGTATCCTTGACTTTCTGCTGTATGCACCATGATCCTCAGGTTGCAAGCTTTGCAGCTGGTTTATTGGGGTACGACATTTTAACAATGTCCATTGCCCCAAGAGATATACATGAAGCTCAGGTGCAGTTTGCTTTGGAAAGAGGACTCCCTGCGATGCTTGGTATTCTAAGCACTTACAGGTTACCTTATCCGTCGAGATCTTTCGATATGGCTCACTGTTCCAGATGTCTTGTGCAGTGGACTAATTATGGTACTCAATTATGTAATATCAAAAGATTAACGAGAAGCATTTTGACGCCACTGTGGAATATAATGTGAAAAAAGGGGAAAAAAAAGCTGAAAAGGAAAGCCTTATGCATGAGGTTCTCACATTGTTATTCAAGGTTTTTTTTTTTCTGGGGGGGTGCGTATACTAGCTGGGCTCCTGGCAGCTTTGTACTTGCATTACAAAGATGCAATTTCCATGGTTTTACCTGTGAGCTGCAGGCCACAAGGAAGCAACTATATCATTGCACGGTCACCCATAAAAAAATAGACAGCAAACTTATATTATCCTATTGGTGTTGTATACCTGCAATGTGCAGGTCACAAGGGAGTGACTGTTTTTGCATAAAGGCTCACCTAGGAATGAAAACAAAATAAAAAAGACAAAAATTCCTATTATCATATTGGTGTTGCAGCCTCACTCAAACATTTGATGTTGAAGGAAGCACGAATATTCATTTCGAACAACTTACCAGAAACCAAAATATTCATATCAAATGAAACTAATGTGAAATAGGCAATTACAATATTTATTGTGTGCTATGCTCGATTCCTGATATTATTTACAGATGTAATGTCTATATTGAGTTCTCTAATATCTTTACTAACTTGTTGACTAGATGGCCTGTATCTTATGGAAATTGATCGGGTTCTGCGCCCTGGTGGCTATTGGGTATTATCTGGCCCTCCTATAAATTGGAAGGCCAACTATAAGGGCTGGCAGAGAAAGGCTGATGATTTAAGAAAAGAGCAAAGTAATTTAGAAGATCTTGCTGGACGATTGTGCTGGAAAAAGATTTCAGAAATTGGAAATATTGCAGTATGGAGGAAGCCAACCAACCATATCCATTGCATAAAAAAATTAAAGGCTTGGAGATCTCTTGTCTTTTGCAAAGAAAATGATCCTGATGCTGCTTGGTGGGTTCTTGTTTCTTTTTACATTACCTGGTTTTACCCCATGACAGAGAAGTTTGCCTTTTCCTCTTAGAGTTGGGAGTTCTAATAGGGCTTGTTGGTAGAGTTATTTTGTTTAGAGATCTTCATCGTTCTTAATTTTATTGCTTCTTATCCAAAAAACTAGTGAATTCTTTTAGGTTATGTCAATTCACAGGTTGAGATCCTCCCATATTTTTTACAAAGGCTCTGAGAGACAGGTGCTAACACATAACCAAAAAGAGGGTACAATTGCACCATTCAATCTCAGTGATTAAGAGCTGTACCACAAGTTGTAACCAATCTTTTTTGGGTGAATTCCATGTACAAGCCTTGAGATTCAGTTGAATTGAATCTGATACCTTCACTAGTCATGTTTTAGAGCAACACCTTGTGGTTTCAAAATCATTTCACCCTGCATCCTTGCTCCTCTTGCGGTCAAGTTGCCATTGAAGTCGCGACTGAAAGCAACATTATGTTTGCAAAATCAGTGTTGCATTGGTTGTTAAAATTGAGTTGCTATGGAGCCTAAATGCTGATGATGCAATACAGACATCCTTGTTGGACAAAGGAACATTATTGCAAGAAAAAGGAGTTTGAAAGGTGTTTTTTTCATCATACTTCCATTGTTTGATCCCAAAATATATGATGAAAAAAATCTGTAATAAGCGCTAGATCTATTTGCTTGTAGCAGGAGTTCTGTCTTCATTTCTCTTCACTGTGCCCTCCCTATTGTCTCTCTCGCCCTCAATTGAACTTAGTCATGGAGCATGAGTCTTTCCCAAAAAACAGAAAAAAAAAAAAAAAAAAAAACAAAGAACTCCTTGAAATTGAGAGCTCATGTGGTACATTCTCTAGTACTTTTGAGTTGATCTCCTCATCTATCAGAGATCCATGTGATTAAACAGTGCTAGATGGGCTTCATGCTCTTAATTCAATGTAAACACTTTTTTTTTTTTTTTTTTTTGGGTTTTTTTTTTTGCATGGTAGATTAGTGTTCCATCTGTAGTTTAGTTGAGGGAGAGAGGGAGAGAAAGAGGGAGAAGAGGGAAATACAAGAGTAATAGGGGATTGTGAGTCTAGTACTCTGCAGGAAACATATGGGTCTATCACTATTATCATTTTTTTTTCATCGTATTTTGGGATCAAAGACCCAATTTTACTGAATGAAATTTGGGTGGCATCTAGGAAGTCTACATGGCTTTCTCAGTAGATAACCCCATGCCTTTACACTTTTTGGGTTTCGGTTTTTTTTTATTGGTGTAACTTAACTGTTACTATATTCACTATATATGAAGTCTAAGAAATAGTTATATACTTGATATTTTGAAGGTAGGTTGGAGACACAGGCATCGTCCTAGTGGACTTGAATAATAATGAGCAAGGGAGAGTTGGTGCCTTAATATAGAAAAATTTTTTGGGAGTTGTACTTTATTCAGTTAGATACATATTCATCTGTTCTCATGTCTTTCATCAGTTAGCACACAATAACCATGGAAAGAGATTTTCTTTGCTTGCCCGTCTTCTTTTGATCTTGCTGCCGTCAAATATAGTTGACGTTATAAGCTAGAAAGGGTGTAGAGTGATACAATTCTGAAACTTGTGGGTGAGGGTACCATCTGACATATGATAAAAGTGTAGGTACCAAGTTGGAATCAAGCTAGTTTTAAAGGTAACGCCATAGAATTTACTCTATTTTATATATTTGACAAAGAAATCAGAAAGGAAGAAGATCCTTTATTTTATATTTGGAAATCCAGCAAGGCTAGGTAAATTGTTAAAAATTCCTTGGGGTTGTGCTTATCCTATTTTCGAGTTTAGTCACAATCTCTTTAGTGTACTTGGGGCAAATGTAATTTTGGAGTAAGTGATGATAGTGGTAGGTTGTGAAATGGTGCTTGAATTAGCTACCAAAGCAGCAGCATGTCCAGCCTTGGGTTGGTTATTGGTGGACTCTCCAGTGTTTACTTAAGACTAAGCTGACTATTAGTTAAGCTGTGATTATTTTAGTGGAAGAAGAAAAAGTTAGAAAGAGAGAGAGAGAGAGAGAGAGAGAAATGAGAGGTGGACTCTCCTTTGTTTAGTCTGATTGAACCGAGTTTAGTTGAGTTGTGATTAATTTAGTGGAAGAAGTAAAAAAGTAGAGAGAGAGAGAGGGGAGAGAAATGACTGGAAGGATTACAGGCATGTCCCTACACGCACACAGCCCTCAGTACAAGTGCTGAATTACGAAATTTCCTGTATTAGGTAACCCGACGAATTATTAACTTGTAACACTCCAAAATGTTTTCCTGCTTCTCTGACATATTTTGCTCCACAACTTCACAACAGGTACAGGAAGATGGAACCATGCATTACTCCTCTTCCAGCAGTGGACAATATCAAGGGTACCTCTGGAGGAACTCTTAAGAAATGGCCAAGCAGGTTAAATACTGCCCCACCCAGAGTAACACATGCAGCAAGTGGGTTTATTACCCAAAGAGCCTTTGAGGAAGATAACAAATTATGGAGGAAGAGGGTCCTGAATTATGGAGGCATTCTTGATTCTCTTGTCAAGGGTAAATATAGAAACATCATGGACATGAATGCTGGCTTGGGAGGTTTTGCAGCTTCGTTATCACAATATCCAGTTTGGGTCATGAATGTGGTTCCGGTTGATGCAAAAAATAATACTCTTGGCATTATTTATGAGCGTGGCCTTATTGGAAGTTACATGAACTGGTAAAGTCTCTAAACACTCAACTTCTTGTTGACAGAATTCCAGAAGTGTTCAGTTTTTTCTCATCACTGTTTAGTATAAGGCAAGTAAACCTATTTTCTTGCTTTCTGTCTCTTTTTTGCAAGTAGAATGGTGAGGGGGAATGTTGAGGGATGAGCCCTGATAATTGAGCTGGTCAAGTGGATAGCCCTATTATTATGTCTAATGGACATAAGATTCTCATTCTCCTTCACTATTAAATTTTTGGTAAATTTTAGTGTCCAATGGAATTCATTTTTGGGATGTTGCTGTTTTTAGAACAAAATCATTCTATTGGGGTGATGATTTTTGTAATAGTGATGCTATATATCTATGATAAAATCTGCTATTACATATCTTACAGTGAGGCTTTTCATTTTTTTCATGGGTGTGAAAGTTGTTTGGCCTAGGGGAGCGGGAGTAGGGGTTTACTTTACTTCCTAGTTGTTGGGATCGTAATAAATCCTAAGGGTAACTTGCCCCTATAAAGGACCCAAATTCTCTGGGCCTCTGACCAAGGATATGAGGATAGCCTCACGACACGAGCCAAGTTAAAGGGATGAGTTTGACAAAGTAGTTTGACGGTCTCTCACAGTATAAATTATTGAGAATGCAAAGCATCACTTTCGATTTCCTAGGAAAACCACTCTCATGAATGCAAGCCTGAGGGATGATTGGGATAGTGACAAACTCTGTTGGTAATTGAAAACTTGGACGTGTCATCTCCAACCCTAATGGAGAACCATCCTATCAGGTCATACCTATGAAGGGACGTTTATGCCAATGATGGTGTGGATTCTATGACACTTGACAGAAATTTTACCACCGCGACCAAGATTGTTTACTCTGCATAGTAATCATTGGTCACATTCGAAGAAGTACTTAAGTGCCTGTCCTGTCCGAGGCGATTATTACCTACCAATTACATGTAAGGTATGGCACACCCAAATGTCTTTATAAATATCAAGATAATTGAAACAATCAAGAAAATGATAGGCTTTTCCTGTCATTCCCCACACTTCAACAAGAAAAAGAGAAGTTTTATCTCAAGGATATTAAGAGATAACAAGAAGCTACTTCTTTGGTAAGTGATCTAAGTTTTGTCCAAAAAGGTTTTCCAAAGTGCTATCTCCATGTCCTAAGATTACAGGACACACTGTAAACAACCATGTGCTTATTCAATGTAAATGAATAGCATTTTTTTATTGCCTTACAAGACTTTTTTGAATGATTACTTAGGCATCATAGCGGACACCATGACAGAAACACCTCAGGCTCCATAAGCTCTGCTGTGTGTGTGCATGATCAGGTTCAACACATATGGTATTGACCTGAGGCAACTGAACCCAGACGCCTTGGCTTTGTTTTTGAGGACACTTTGAAATGCCATTCTGTGAAGAGCTCTTCAAAAAATCCTAACCTTCAAATTCTCTGGAGGCTACTTTTCCATTGGCGAAAAATTCCAAAGAAGATGGTTCACACAAACTAGTGTGAGCACCAGCTATTTGGCAGCTAATCCACAAAATCTTGCTCCTGAACTGTCCAACTGCACTTACTGGATATTAGATTGCCTCTGTTAATGCCCTACATCTTTGCAAGATAATGGACTAGCACGTCCATGCATCAATTTTTTCTTGAGACCCACCTAGGACTGGGCAATGTATGACTGGAAGACAAGTTGGAGAACTGATGTCTCTTGGTGCCCGACTGTGATAAGAAAGGCGAATGTCCTTTCGCAACATCTAGTGTAATGGAAGCTGGGGCAATCTAAAAGCCAATCTAGAGAAATGTCACTCCTTACAGTGAAACAACCGGTGGTGTCTTGAAACTCATGGTGGATTCCACCAATAGTGTTTCTTCATGTGCCTTGTGTATGTCTGTCCCCATTTGAACCAAAGGTGAGCCTTGGCTGTCATCTCACCGAGAGGGCAGGGGAAAGGCTGAAGTGTATCGAAGAGGACATCTTCCATGACCGAAAGTTTTGATCTGCCTTGCTCAAACCAAGTGCATGCCCTTCATGTAGAATAGTGGGTGAACATTCCCTGATAAAACCGAGCAGTTCTATGATTGAAGCTTAGATCCCTTGGATCACCTTCACACCTTCCAAACCATGTTGAGGTTCTAGGACCTATCCAACTTTGTTTTGTGTGAAGCGTTTGCGTTGGTCCTAAAGGGGTCTGTGAACATGGTTCTACCATTTGAGGCTAGATATGGTTGGTTCATTTGGATATTCTGTATAAGAAGTTTTTGGCACAATTCCTTGCTAGCCACTAGATGCTAAGGACGAGTTTTCGTATGACGTCACTTTAATGCAACGGAAATTGACCGTATGATGCCCATACTTCCAAGTCAAGGGCAACTATTCTCAATGAGAAAATCCTAAAGTTCCATCACTCATATTGGACACACAAGACTAGCTAATCAAATCCCTTTCAATGGGTCTCGCATTGCTCACCTTAATTATGAGGCTTATGCACCTCTTTGTCAAGTACTTCGTTGGATATTGATTGCTTTCCCAAGTCTGGCATTGATAGGTTCTCTTGCCTCATTGGCACTTGCATACGTTGGGTCATGATATAGAATCTCGGCACCTTGAGCACCTTTGCTTCGAACTATCTTGGAGGACTTACTAATCCACCAGTGCAAGCCACTTCCATTGTGACCACCTTTTCCATTATATAGCGTTTGACCCTTTTTAGATAGTGTTCACTCAATACCTAACATCGTGGAGACTCTAGGTTGCCCTTTGACATACCCTAGAGCCTGCCCCCTATCATAGGTCTCACTTTGGTGATATCTAGTGCTATGACTCACTACGAAATTCCAAAGGGTGGTGGAGGGCTGAACATCAACCCCCATATGGGAATCTAGGCCTTTAGGAGATTTGTAGGAGTAGACATTTAATTGTCCCACCCACCACATTGGAATATCTCTATGAATTAATGAAGTGCTCGGATGCTACACTGTTGTGATTATGTATTGCTACCTTGAAATGCTTCAGTCCTCTTGATTATTAGGAAAATATTTTGCTGACCTGAGAAAACTCATTCACCTTGCATCAACATGGGAACAGGCAATTTGTTGCCACACACCGATAGTGTCGTTGCCTGTGTTAATAACCCACATCATGGTCACCAATGTTGCCACCATGTTAAAGCTACATCCATCAAGTCACAAAGACATCCATGTACTTGTTCAGAACCTTGCAACTTATCTTGAGTCTCGGCTTGTCAGCATCTCCACACGTGGAACACAATATCCTCCCACACTTGTCTTGTTGATTACCTTGTTGACTTGCCTTCTTGTACTGATTGTGATTACATCTATCCCACCACCACAATAGATCGCCTCTTGATGACCTTGTGTAGCCTCACATGTTCAACAAATTTTTTTAAAGAAACTATTCTCCAACTATATTGTTATATTGGTTCGATCCATCTTCTATAGAATCTACTTGCATAATCAATGCAACTCATTGCCTAACACCTTGGTCTAGAAAAAGATGCTGGTCTCCTCCAACACCTTGGAAATGTAAGCTCCACTAAAGAACCCACCCAAACAAGCTCCTATGAGCACAAATGATGATGCCCAATAGACAAAGTCAACCAGTTGCATTGAGTTCATGCAGATTGTAAGCCCTCATTTGCTTGCCTAAGGACAAGAGCTCCTAGTTAAATTGCATCCTTCCGGTCCTTTGCCAAAGTAGCTCACTTCCTTTTGGAAATAACTACTCGCCAGGGGGAGAAACATCAACGTTGCTTGAACATAAAAGCATCACCATGCTATCACGTTCTGGTCATCTTTGCTTCCTCGAAAGAGGTTGCTACTTGTTGTCTCCATTTCAAGGACTTGAGTTCTTCCCATAATCTCAATTCCTTTCTCCGAATACATCCTTAATGCCACGTTAACATGAATGATGTTCCTCAAGACGGCAACTTGCCTATCGCAATAGTGTCTCTCTTGTGAGACATAGACTTATCTATCTGCTGCACATAGACAAAACACTTTTAGGGTCAAATGTGACTCTAGCACAACACACACAAGTTCCATTGTCAATTTATCCCCAAGGTGTTCCCGTCTTCACTACGTATCTCCAAAGATCCTTCTCGGGATGTTCTTCACTAGCCAGTGCCTTTTGCACAAGGACTTGCTTAGTCTTATTCGCATAATCTCTAGGATACATCTTTGATGCCATGTAATAGCTTGCGCTTGACTGAAGGTCAAAATCGTTGATCCACGGTCATCTCCCTTGGTAGAATAGGCTCCCAACCTTGCACAAGTGAAGTCCCCCATGTAATCTATGTCATGCTTCCTTCTTATTGTTAGTAATGTCATGACCAATGTTTGGATAGGTCATGACCAGCGTTAAGACTAAGATGAGCTTGGGATCTACCCTAATCAGCAAGTTTCGTGCCTTAACTTGAAACATGTAATGTAAACATAATCAAAAGTGACATAAATATTGGGAGGCTCGGACATCCTATTTGGCATATATATACATGAGAACTAAATCTTATCCAAAAATGAATAGGTATACATGAAAAAGCTAGTAGTATATATGCCTTCCAAATGATTAATGAAAATATCAAAGTCTTCCAAAAAGTCTTGACCCTAACACATATAACCACTAAAAAGTGTGTTTGAACTCTAAATCCTAGTGATCTAAAAAATAAATAAAGTACTACGAGACATGCTCAGTGAATGAATAATAAGTTTACAAATTTTCTTATATAAAATTAACGTATATCAAAAGATAAAGTAATCATGATTGTTAATGAATCTTTTTATAATTTGTAAAATAATGGTGTAGGATGTCTTTTCGTATAAACAATGAACCAAGCATGATAATATCGTAATATGGAACACCTAGAATTATATAATTATGTATCATGGCCAAATGTATGCACAAGCGGCTTTTAAAGACTAAAGACATCTAGTATATGCCCCCAAAGCATCATGTTATCAAATGTAGTCCCAAAGACCTCATATTATGAATGTACGAATAAGACATGTAAGACTCATGCCCATAAACATCTAACATACTTGTATAGGATAGAATCATGTTTAAAATCAGTAAAGATTAGAAATTACCTAGAATTTTCATTAATAAAATAGCATATTATTCATTTTTTTCAGGTTTTAAAACTCATTTGCAAATGTAGTTAATTAAAATTAAAAATATTCGTATACATCTTATTATCCACTCACCTGGACTGTGCAACGCAATACTTAATGTACTCTTGGAATTCCCAAGGTGGAATTTTATACCAAATCTTCTCCTATATTCAAATTTATAATGATATACTTAGTTACTAATCTAAATTAAAATATAACCCAAGAATGTTAAGATATATGATATACCTTTCATTCTGAAAGTTAATACTTCAAGAATCATATTTTTATTTTACTCTCTCCCTTCTCTAATTAAACTTGTACAGCATTTTTAATCTAATCATTTTCAAATTAGCATTGCATAACATATTTCACTTGAGTTATACCAAAAAATTACTTAACCATATCTTAATTTCATAATACCGAACTCTAATTTCTCATAATTTACAAAAATGAATCCCCAAACCTCATAAATAATTTCAACAATCATATCCCTCCCCCCATTATTAATTATAATATGCTTAAAATTCTCATAAATCTCCAGAAAACATTAAAATTAAGGATTAACACTTCTAATTAAATTTTCTTCCATGAAATTCATATTTTTACATATATTTACTTATCCTGAATTGAAGAAATTATCTCAAAATATCAAGTTTCTCCTTATTTTCTTTCTTTTTTTCCTTCTCTTTTTTGTGGCTTTCTTTCCTTTCCCTTTTCTTTTCCTCTTTTCTTGCCTTTACCTTATGCTGGAACATCAGGCTGCCTTTTTTCTTCCCTCCCCCCCTCAGAAACAGTCAACAGCTGCTGCCCCCCTTTTTTGTTTTTATTCACTGTAGGGTTAGCTGCAACAAGCTGCCCTATCTTATTTCTGTAAACATAGCAGCTCACACTGCTGCTATTTTCTTTTTTTTCTGCAGCTGACAGGTGGCCTGACATGGGCACCTGCTGCTTCTTTTATTGTTTGCTTCTCTTTGTTTTTTTCCTCCTTATTTTTTTAATTAACAGGGACCTACAATTCTCCCATTCTAAATAGAAATTTCATTCTCGAAACTTTTCTTACCTGGCATAGGAAATAGGTGGGGTTATTGAGCTCGTATTTTATTTTCTCGTTCCCAAGTTGCTTCTACTATTTTCTAGTTATGCCATGAGACGTTCACTAAGGGAACAATCTTGTTGCATAACACTCTATCTTTGGAACATAAAATCTGAACATGTTTTTCATTGTATGCCAAATCTGCCTTTAAATTCAATGGTTGTGATTCAAATACGTGAGAATCATGAATTCCTTGCTGCAAACAGTTGCTTAGCATGGAAATATGGAATACATCATGACTTTTGGACACCTCCGGAGGCAATGCAAGATGATAAGCAATTGGTTCATTGTGCTATGTTATCTTATATGGTCTAATGTAACGTTGACCTAGGTTTCCACATTTTCCAAAGCGTAAAACTCCTTTTCATGGTGAAACCTTTAAATTGATTCGATCATCAACATCAAAGTCAAGCTCACATTTTCTTTTATCTCCGTAACGTTTCTATCAATTTTGAGCTATTTTTATTTTTTTTATTTTTTGATAAATTTTATTTATAGTAATTTGAATAATTTCAGGCCCTATTAATTCTATTATACCTTCTTATCCTAACAAATAGGAGTTCTACATTTTCTATCATATAATGCTTCATATGGAGTCTTGCCAATGTTAGCTTGGAAAATATTGGGATAATTCTATCAAAAGTAGGTGAACATTTCAATTGTCACCGAGTTCAATCACATAAGCTCGAAGCATATCTTCTAATGTTTGTATTGTTCATTTAGATTTCCCATCAGTTTGAGAATGAAATGAATTATTTAATTTCATTTTGTATACTTGTCATTTTGAAGACTAGGCCAGAATGTAGAAATAAATTATGGATTTCTATATGATACGATAGATACAGGTGTACCATGAAGCCTTATAATTTCATCTGTATATATTTGTGCTAACTTTTTCATAGAAGCTGTCATATGAAAAGGCTAGAAATGCGCTTAGTGAGTTTATCCACTATCACTCATAAAGCATCATGTTTCTTAACATTTCCAGGCAAGTTTATCACAAAATCCACAATAATGTGCTCCCTCCTCCTTTCAGAGATATGTAATGACTGTACGAGTCTTACAGGATATTATTGCTCCGCTTTAGTTTGTTGGCATACTAGCTTTAGTTTGTTGGCATACTAAGCAATTAGGAACATATTTGGCAATCTTCTTATTCATATCTTGCCTCCAAAAAAAAAAAAAAAAAGGTTCTTTGAAGTTCGATACATTTTGGTACTACCTGGATGCGTAGAATAAGCTGAACAATGAGTTTCTTTTATAATATTCCCTTTTGATATTCTCTACATTATGAACATATAATTAATCAAAGTTCCATCCTCCTTTTTTGAAAATTTGTACGATTGCCACCTTGAATTTACTAGAAATTTCTATTAATTGAATGTCCTGGTTTTGTAGATCATGTTCGCATTCATACAATATGGGCCTAACTTTTAAATAACAATCCTAAGTCACCCATAGTAGGACCAACTCTTAAAGTTCTCAACTCATGCAATAAGGGAAGATAAACTACCTGAATATGTACCAAATTACTAGAAGATTTCTTGCTAAAAGCATTTGCTACCATATTAGCTTTTTCTGGATGATAATCTATGTTACAATTATAATCTTTTCATAATTCCATCCATCTTCGCTGTTCCAAATTAAGCTCTTTTGGAGTAAATACTTTAGACTTTTGTGATCAATGAATTGGCATGTTTCACCATACAAATGTTGCCTCCAAATTTTGAGGGCAAAGACAAGATCCAAATCTTGTGTTGGATAGTTCAGTTCGTGTTGCTTAAGTTGTTTTTAGACATGTGCTATCACTCTCCTATTTTTGTATTAAAACACAACCCAAAATTTGTCTTGATGCATCACTAAATATCACATATTTACCATTTCTTGAAGGAAGGGTAAGAATCAGAGTAGAAGACAAGCAATTCTTAAGTTCTTGAAAACTTTGTTCACGTTCTTCAGCCCATTGAAACATCATATCCTTTTTGAGTAGCTTAATTAACGGAACACCAATAATTGAGAAAATTTGCACAAAACGATGGTAATATCATGCTAAGCCAAGAAAATTCATTTTAGTAACATTAATTGAAGGATCTTATTTTAACACTTTGTCTATCTTTTAAGGATATACAAGAATACTATTAGTAGAGATTACATTGCTCAAAAATACAACCTTGTCAAGCCAATACTCACATTTATTAAGCTCGGAATACAATTGTTTCTCTCTCAAAACATGCAAAGCCATTCTCAAATGTCCTTTGTTGTCTCTTCATTGTGTGAATACACAAATAAATTATCAATAAATACTACCATATCATTCTAGATTGAGTTTAAACACCCGATTTATCAAATGTATAAATACAGCTAGAGTATTAGTCATCCCAAAAGACATTTCTAGAAACTCATAATTGCCATACCTTGTTCTAAATGCAGTCTTTTGAATATCTACTTCTTTGATATTAAGTTTATGATAACGAAAACTCAAATCAATCTTGGAAAACACCTTAGTACCATATAATTGATCAAGCAAATCATTAATATGTGGTAGGGCATATTAATAATAGTGACCTTGTTCAATTTTCGGTAATTTATGTATGACTGAATAGTTCTATCATTCTTCTTCACAAATCATACTGGTATTCCCCAAGGAGAAAAGTTAGGTTTTATAAATCCCTTGTCTAGCAAATCCTGTAGTTGAGTCTTCAATTCCTTCAATTATACTGGAGCCATTTTATATGTTGCCATGGAAATAGGAGTTGTATTAGGAATGACATCAATGAAAGACATGAACCTCATGAACTATTAGGAGGCGACCCATGAAGCTCATTTGGAAACACATTTGGAAACTCACACACAATAGGAATGTCTTCCAGTTTAGCTGCACTAATCCTTATATCAATGACATGAACTAAATAAGCTTCACAACCTTTTCTAAGCAATCTCTTTGCAGGGAAAAACATGATGTTCTCCATAGAAAATAAAATTCTTCACTCTAGGCCGTTCAAAGACACCACCTATGTAAAACAATGTACTGTAGGATGATGATGTTCCAATCAATCCATTCCTAGAATATCATCAAAGTCTAGGTTACATAAAGGAATCAAGTCTACCAATGAGTCGTGCTCATCTATCTATACCACACTATCTTTGTACACGTAATTAGCAATTAAGAAATCTCCCTGTGAAGTTGTTACAATCAAATCATAATCTAGTGATCCTAAATCTCTGTCCGCATGTGATGCAAATTTATGAGACACAAATGAATGATTAGAATCAGGATTAATTAGAATATGCACCTCATGGATAAAAATGAAAACCATACTGGTAATCACTTTTGGAAAAGTCTGGGCTTCATATAGAATCATGTCGAAAACTCTAGCCTAATTTTGAGGTTGACTAGGTTGCCGTCCTTGTCTTCCATTGGTGGAGAAACCCACGATGGTATTGCCAACACCAAAACTTTGCTGAACTTCGTCGGCTTGAGATCCTATCAGATCCTTCTTACTTTCACCCTTATTACCTGAGGTCCATGAACTATATTACCATCTGAAGACAATATTGGACAATCTTTCTTTAAATGATATGTTTGCCCACATTGATAGCTATCCCAACTATCCTTTATGCACTCACCCATATGAAATTTCCCACAAGTATTGCATTGTGGATATCCATGCATCTAACTCTCATTCGGAGTCCTCCTATCAACTTCATTACTCAATCTCTTTATTGAACTTTCAGTTTGATTAGTCTGAGCTTGTAAGTTTTCTTGCCCTCTTTGTCTATCTCCATAACTAGAAGAAGGCTGAGCAAAATTACCTCCCTTCTTGAATACTCTCTAACTATTATCACCATGAAAGTAACTATGTCCACTTCACTTGCGTACTTGTTCTTCTATAGTCTTTGAATCTGCTTGACTATTTTCAACTCTTAAGGCGGTCTAAACTAACTTGCCATTCTTAGACTACTCTTTGACTTACAAAATAGTTGTGATAACTTTGTGCAAGCCCTGGACAAATAGTTTGCATTTTTCTCCTTCATCCGCTATCATAGGAGCAAAATGTGATAACTTCGAATACTTTCTCAAATTGTGCTATTGTTCTTGATCCATGCACTAATTTATAAAACTCCATTTTTATTTAGTGTCTTCAAAAGTTTGAGGAAAATAATGACTATTAAAGTCCCTCTTGAGATCTTCCCAAGTAACAACCACAGGATTGGGATATCAACATCTGACAGAATCTCACCAGTGACTAGCAGTGCCTTGAAATAAAATTTGAGTGCAAGAAACTTTCTCCTCATATATGCAAGCAACTCTAAAATCCTATCTTTTGGTTGAAATTAAGACTCAGCCTCAATAGGATTAGTACAGCGATAGAAAAAGGTAGCGCTCAACTGTCGCATCTTAGTATGAGGTGGCTATATTTAAGCTACTGAAGTAAACAGTTTAGAAAGTAAATCTATTGCCTGCTTATACTCATTTGCCTCAACTTGTGGAGGAGCAGAGACATGTGAAGAAGATGCTGATGCCTCTAATGACTGATCATCTATTGGTGGTGCATCATCAACCACCATCCTATGTGGACAAGGCAAACCTTGCTGAAGATTCCTATGGGTCTGAGGACTAACTAGAGGCATATCTACTTCTAGAAAACAAAACTTGTATCAATATTCATGAATGTAATTTAAATGCAAGATGTATGTAGGAAATCTGAACCCCTTTATTCGATACCAAAACTATCCCGATCTATATCTGGATAGGCCATGACCAGTGCTAAAGTTAAGTTGAGCTTGGGACCCACTATAGCTATTAAGCCTCATGTCTTAACTTGAAACATTTCATATAAATATTCTCAAAGGTAACATAAACATTAGGAGGCTCTACCATACTATCTGGTATATATGGACATGAGAGTTAAAACTAATCTAAAAAATAATAGGTAGACATGACAAAGTTAATATTATATATGCTCTCAAAATAACCAATGAAAACATCTCAGTCCACCAAGAAGGCTTGACTTTGGCATGTATAACCACTAAAAAGTGTTTCTGGCCTCAAAATTCTTATAATTTGAAAAATGAATAAAATATTATGAAATAAATCAATGAATAGATAATGACCTTACAAGCTTTCTTATAAGAAATCAATATATACCAATAGATGAAGTAATCACGACTGCTAGTGAATCAATTAGTAATTTGTAAAACAATTGTCTAGAATATCTTTAGTATGAATATTAAGCCAAGTATAAAAATATCGTAATATAAAATGCCTGGATTATGTAATCATGTCATGTCGTATATTGTGGTCATATGCATGCATAGAGTAGCCCCCAAAGAGTAAGACATCTGTTATTTGCTCCAAATGTATCATGTATACTAAATACTGTCCCGAAGATCTCATATCATGAATTGACGAATGATATATACAAGGTTCATGTCCATAAATATAAAACATACTTGTTTAGGATATAATCATGTTTGAAAGCACTCAAGATTATAACTCGCATATAATTTTCATAAACATAAAACATTCTATTGATTTTTTCAGGTTTTAAAACTCATTTGCAATTATGATTAGTTAAATTAAAAGTATTTGTGTAAATCTTATTATCTACTTATCTTGACTGTACAGTACAATACTTAGCTTATTCTTGGAATCCCAAGATGGAATCTTGCTCCAAATCCTTTCCTGTAGTCAAATATATCATGATATATTTAGTTATTAATCTAAATTAAGATATAACCCAAGAATGCTAAAATACATGATATTCTTTTCATTTTTAAAGTTAATACTTCAAGAATCATATCTCTATTTTCCTATCTCCCTTCTCCAATTCAACTTGCATAGTATCTTAATCAAATCATTTTCAATTTAGTATACTTAACATACTTAAATTATACCACTAAGTTACTTAACCATTCTTAATTTCATAATACCCAAACCCTTATTTCTCATAATATAGATAAAATAAATCTTCAAGCATCTAAAATAATTCCAACAATCATTTCCCAAATTATGATTGACCTTATATTGGTCTTGTGGACTCAGTGCGTTGCTAGCCCTCATAGTAATCTCTATTATGTCTGTGCCTTACCAAGGGAAAACCTTTGCTCTGATGACTTTCCTTGAAGAAGAGCTCCTACTTAATATCCCACGAGATGACCCTTTCCTAGGACTTATGTGGTGAACAAAGTTACCTTTTGTACTATCTTACAAAGTGCATCTATTGGTGTCCCTTTTCCACTAGCAATCCTGACATGAATCTGATTGTGCTTTTGACCCAAAAATTCAATAGATTTATGATAGAAATAATATATTCAAGCTAAATTAAGAAAATAACATGAAAATGGATCAAATTGGTCAACATGCCCATTGATATTGACAATATATGCTGATATTTTATGCTATTGTAGAGATTTTCGTTGGAGTAACATATAGTAATAATATCATGCTATTGGTATCTCTTGTAGGTAGCGATAAAATTGGTAGCAGAATCTTGAATTTCAGTTACAGTTCTCTGACCATTAGAGGAACATCAAAATCAGTTTCAGTTCCACTTTTGAATATAGGTGGATTTTGCATTTGTCAAAACCAGATTGGCGGAAGTGAGATGTAGAATTCTACTTTTAGGTGTAATATATTCTTGACAACGCGAAGTAAACAGAACAAGTCAAATTTTCATCAAGCTATATTATAAGTTTTCAGTATTTTAGCAAGTATTTACTTTGATGGTATCAATGGGACTTGTAATATGTATTGTAGGCAAAGAGAGAGAGTTTTACATTCAAGAATCATAAAGTTTACCATACAAGAATTAGACAGGCAAGACAGATGAGCAAATGATATTTGGGAATTACTTCCAACATTTTAACAGAATTGGTTTCACTCCCTTTTTCATTTATAATGTGGATGGTTATGGTTTTGGCGGAACCAGATGCAATAGACAGAATCCCCCTTACTCGCAAGAAAAGTCTCACCCATATCTCTAATATTATATCTTGGCTGGGCAAGCTAGTCTATTGTGGGGCAAGTGTTAGCTCGATTGTGGGTTAGATGGTTGGAAGCAATCGATAGGCTATTAGTTTTTGGACAGAGAGGTTCAAAGTTAAGGTGAATGACAAGAGACTCTTTGATATAATAGCTGTTCCAAAGAAACAAGTTGTCCTATAAAAAGCAGAAGCTGTACCATAGAAGCAAATAACAAAAGTAACTGGACAACAAGTAAGAAGCTGCTGAATGGGGAACGGAGACAACACGGTTAAAAGCAAAGGCAGATCTGGATGTGAATGAACTTAGGTGAACAAGAAGATGTGTTACAGAACCAAGAAGGATCAAGAAGCAGTTAAGATTGCCCGTGCATTCTGTTAATAGCAATACTAGGCTGATATTATATATGTAAGCTGAAGCAACTAAATTCTATCGTGGCAAACATGCATGAAAGTCACAGCTTTGTACAGAAAGCATCAGTTGTGAATTGAATTGACAAAATAGTTCTGATTCCTCTCTGTAAACTGAGCTTGCTTCTTTCTCTCAATCTGTTTTTCCTTGTTTCTCTTTAGTCACTCTTCTTCTCCATTCTTCCTTCTCTTGAGTTCTGTGATTGGATGTTTTTATCTACCTCTACATCACAATTAGTGTCAGATTCAGGTTTCTAATTCCATATTCAATATACATGATGAGCAATAGAAGAACAGCTGAAAAAATTGCAGCAAAAACTTCAAGAGTAATGCCAAGAACTGATCTTGCAGTAAAAAAAAAATCCATTGACGCTATAGAATTAGCAAGTTTGATGATAAACTAGAGTCCATATGAATCTTATGATGGTGCTTTTGCAAGCAAAGATTTCTTCCATTTCTTAACCTCTCGACCAAGGAAATGGTTGTTTTAACGGAAAAAGTATTTCAGCCTCAACCAAATTCTACCTTACCAAGGGATTCAAGTGGCTTCTATGTTCCTAGAAGTTAAGGTTGCCACCTGGTTCTACGGTTATGCTATTTCCAACAAGTGCATAATTCTTGGGACATATTCAAAGGAGATGTATGTAAATGGTTGAGAGACATTATTCTTGTATGTTAGAATTCAATAAATCATCAGAAGCATTCTTTAGATGAATATGAAGAGCAATTTGAGGAGCTACTGGGTCTGATGCTGCAACAAAACAATAGCCTCATGGAATTCTATTTGATTTAGACCAATGGTAAGAATGATTCCCTTTCTTCCTTAGCTCAGGCCTTCCAACTTGCTCATTTACAAGACAGTCCATAATTGCTCTCACCCAGAAGCACTATCCCTTTTTCAAACCAGCCATTTTCCAGCTTGAAACCTGTGTCATCTATATTTGGCAATTCTTGATTGCTTTCCAAACCCTTATACACTAAACCAGCAGCTGTCAATTCTTCTTTAAATCCAACCCTCATCCTGGATCAAAAGAGGGCCCTTACAAATGCAATAACTTTTCTCCAGGCCATAAATGTGGCTGTAGGCAATGCAAATGCCATTCTTGCTGAATCTGAACTGGCCACACAAGAATCAGAATCTTCACAAGAAGCGGAATCCTTCGAAATTTCCACGAACGAATTGTCAGCTAATCCTTCCAACAATACCATCAAGATAAGAGGAATTACACAATAACAGCCAACCCTTATCCCCATAGACGGTGACAACACCCACAGTTTTTTGGATCCTAAAATTGTTATAGCTACAAAGATCTTCCTCTTACAGACAACACCTTTACATGCTACAATAGCTAATGGTAATAGGATGATTGGGAATTCCAGATGCTACCACTTTCCTTGGCCAATGAAAGGCCACTCCTTCAAAGCAAACTTCAGGATCCTTTAGTTAGGCAAATACAACATGGTAGTTGGAGTTAATTGGTTAGGCCAATATACTCCTGTCATATTTGACCTTGTCAAACTCACTATTACATTCAATCACTAAGGCAGGCTGGTGGAACTTAAATTAATGGTACAGCAGATCAAGCTTCACCTGCAAACATCTTATGGAAAACCTTGCACACATGGCTATATAAATGGTCAAGGATTGCTAGCCCATCTCTTCACTATCACCACTGATAATCGGGTTCCAACCCATCCATTCTTACAAATATTACTAGCTGAATTCCAGGATTTATTTGGCATACTTCTCGATTTCCTACTCCAAGATCCCATTCCTTTGCAACCTGCTGCCAAGCCAGTGAAATTGAGGCCTTACAGATTCAATCACCATAAAAAATATGAAGTCTAATAGCAAATTGCTGAGATCCACTCATGCTTTTCAAGAATCTTCAATATGCTATTCAAGAAACAATTTGAGTACCCACCTTTTGTTTGTTTTAGCATTCAGGGAAATTGTATTGATTAGCTGAACCTCACCTTTTGTTTCTCTTTAGGAGGGCAAGGCTTGTTAGATAACCTTCTATTTGCATTTTCTTTCTTTCTTTTTTTCTTATTAAAACAAATTGCACGTTTTATAAAATTATACATTGTAATTCAAACATGTTTTTGTGCGCTTAGCTGCTATGTAATTGTCGATTAGACCCAGTTAACCAAAATATATGTGATGAATGAGGATATCTTCCTGGCATAGACTAACAATGTATGTATTTTGTACTAAAGTAGTTTAAGCTATGCAGTTGCGCTCAGATTTGTTGATTGGTTTAATGGAGGGGCCTGCACAGTAGCAGATTGATGCAACTATGCTAATATAGGCTTCTTTGATAAAATTGAAAGTGAACTTCCAATCTATCTTTGGTTTGCAACCATATGCTTATGAAGTTCCTTTTACTGTCTAGGTGCGAAGCCTTTTCAACATACCCACGGACATATGATTTGGTGCATGCTGATGGTGTGTTCAGTATGTACACGAGCAAGTAAGATTTCCATTTTACCCGTATTTATATACTAGTAGTTATTCTTCACTGGCAATTATGATAGGGTATTCTGGCATGCCCATTCTATATTTAAAACATGTGAATGTGAAAGCATATTGCATTTGTTGGCAATAATGATGATAAATGGAAGTCAGTCTTATTTGTTGGTTTGTAGTTCGCAGATTTAGAATTTAGTTGCTGGCAGTAACATACCTCATTTGGAATTGTTGCTTGGACAAATAAGCTCAATTCAGCCTTATCTATTCTAGGCTTATATCACTTGCTGACACCAAGATAACATAGCGAGATTGATTCACACTGAGATCAATACTTACTTGCCAAGGCACCCATGAAGTTGGCGTATGTGTTTGGTGTACTTGAATTAAATCATATCAACAGTATACGATTCAAGTCTGATGCAGATCCTGCAGAATAGTGTGAACATATTTAGTTCTGATAGATTATTTGCTTTCTTGAATATGTATTCCTGACATGCGCTAGTAGAATATTAGGGTGTCTCTGTTCTATGTAAAAAGATGGCTATGCTAATGGGAAGTTTGCTTTATTAAGAGTGTCAAAGAACCAATTGACCCAAAAGTTTAATATATTCAGTGAAGGTTCTTTAATCATAAACCCACACCATATTGTGTGGTGCAATATATTTCTAATACAACATGGGTTTCATGAATAGATCCCGGAACAACCTGGTTTGGATTGCTCCGATATCACCTCAAGGAACTGATTAATAAAAAAATTTAAGCTACTACTACAATAGAGAGAGAGAGAGAGAGAGAGACTCAAATTTCAACATTTTTTCATGCCCTTTTGTCAACCATAATTTGGCTATTTTCTTCCGAGTTACTTACATGCATCCCAATTATCTTGTTGGTGTTTATGTTGTGCAGGTGCGACATTCTTGATATAGCTTTTGAGGTGCATCGGATTGTTCGTCCTCATGGTGCCGTTATTGTAAGAGACCATGTTGATACCATTTGGAAGGTGAAGGGCATAATGGAAAGGATGGGATGGGTTTGCAAGCTTTCGCACAGTGAGCATGGACCTTACCATCCTGAAAAGATTCTCATTATTGACAACTCTATCAGCAGTAGTTAGAAGAAAAAATCCTCTGACACATGTGTAAATTAAATTGTAGCCACTTCAAATTGATGGATGGGATTGTTTGAAGGAAGGAAATACTTAAAGAGTTAGGCAGCCGTGCATGCAGCCTTTTGTAGCCCTGGGTTGGATGCTCAGTCTTGAGATTGCTGTTGCTTATTTCCCGTTGTGTTTGTTCCAAGGAAATAAGGTGTCACTGACTTCTTATGTTATTTCTTATTCGAATATAAACTACTGCAGTGTTAGATTTGTGCACGGGAGAAAAATACATTATTACTGTCACCATTGAGGCTGTTAATTAGAATACTTCTTGGTATTGGTGGATATTTTCGGGAAATCGTTTCTTTACTTGATTGCGGCATCCAGTCAAGTAGGCCTTGCGTGAAACATTGATGGCATTTTGTGAGTCTTTTCAAAGCATCAAGTAGGCCTTCATAATTAATTTTGAGAAGATGCAGTTTCACGTAAGAGTATTAAAATATTAAAAGAAGATAAATTTTAGATGATTTTGTTGGGCCTGGTCACTCCCTTGTGGATAACCCAACAAACTGGTTTGTCATCGGAGGATTTGTGGAGAATAAATTCAGAAAATTATTTTCGGTCAACGGGATGTTGACTGGAGGATAACAGTGGACGGTTAATGGTGATTGACCGGCGGATAGCCAGCTAGATTTGATCAACAAGAGGTTGACCGTCTGAAGGCTACAGGAGTGTTGTTGGATGGTGGACGGGTAGCAAGGAGATGGTCAACAAGAAATGTTGGCCGGATGGCGGAGGACGGTCAAGTTCTTCAGTAGCAGCTGAAATCGGTCAACAAGAAAGGTTGACCGAATGATAGCAGGAGATGGTCAACGTGAAGTTGATCGGCTGAGCAATTGAGCCTCTGAAGACTGCGAAAAGTGGCAGCTGACAGAGGATAGATGTCTTTTCAAGATTGATCGACAAACAAACAGTTGGGCTGCAGAGCACGCGTCTGCACAGTGCAGAGCCTGAGTCGTCTGCAGGGCATGGGCCTGCAGGAAGCTCGGGAACTAGTGATGACGTGACATATTATCTGGCAGATGACCAGCTGGGCAGATGAGATTAGGTGGAGTCAGGATGTCTATATAATAGCATCAGGAGCTTCTGGAGGATAAGTCAAAAGGTCAGCCTGGGGGAAAGTCCCGGCAGGCCCGGAGAGATGCCCAGAGTGGTGACCGACTGGTGTGGAGACAACACCAGGGGCGCTGTGTGTCGGCCGCCTTGTTCGGGGGTAAAACGGTGGGCTGTCGTTTCACCAACACTTGTAAAATGAGAGAGAGTAGAGAGCACCACAATGAAAAGAGAGAGTGGAAGAATGAGAGAGCAGTGAGTGAAACACAGGGCGAGGCTTTGTATTCTCTTGCTCTGTTTTTTGTTTTCGCCTCTAGGGCTTGTGTAGCCAGGGTGGTTACTGTACTCTGTCTTTGGGTTTGTATAACTATTTTACATAGTGGATTTATTGGTGGACTAGGTGTCCCGTGGTTTTTTCTCTTCGGTTTTGGAAGGAGTTTTCACGTAAAAAATATTGTGCATCCCTTGTTTATTGTTCATACTAAATGGTGGCTGTCGATGACGGAAGGTTTAGATTTTTTGCTGTTATTGGATCTGATGGATCCGGGTCTTCCAACCCCAATAGATTTTACTATAAAAAAATCTCTGTAAAAAATATGTAATTTTATGCAAAGCTAATTCACTTGAATGACTCCCTCCAAAATATTACAAGCTGTTGATGTGTAGGTCCTACTTGTGCAATATTCTAAAATAAAATAAATAAATAAATAAAATCAAATGCATGAGATTCAACTTTAAAAAAAATAATGCGATAATTCTAAAATAAAATAAATAAATAAATAAAATCAAATGCATGAGATTCAACTTTAAAAAAATAATGCGATTTTAAAATGTCAAAACATAATTAATTTGGTAAGAAAAAAATCTATACAGCATAAAATTGATATTTGATGGGTACACTGAAATCGAGCTGGCCCAAAACGGTCAACTCGTGAACGGCCTAGTTAAAAAACAGGCCCAAACCATGAAAGACCTATGTCCGTCCAGACCTCAGTAGACGGTCAACGTGCATGCGGATGGTTAACTCAGGCATTCACCTTATGTATTGTAGTTGTAGGCCCAATAAGGGATTTTTACGGTTATGGACCTGGCCCATTTGAGCCCACGATCCACCAGACAGCCAGCAACGGCCTTCCTAACATCTTCCACGATCCTAGCTGGCTCCCAAAATAGGCATTGACAAAATCAGCGCCTTTCCCATAAGGAATGCGCCAGATTTTTCTAATTCCCTACCAATTGGGACTCCCCAATGGTAACATTCACAGAAGGAAGGTGATGGGTTTGGAAAGTCGCTGACCGCTATGGAAGGAATTTATCTTGGTCAGTTTGGCAACTGGCATCAGCCCTGAAAGGCAGGCCAACCAAGGAGAAGGCAGGTGATCACGTATTCCAAAGAAGAGTGATCACCCTACCCACCTTTAAGTAAAACCTCAGAATTCTGATTCAAGGACAGGCTCTGGCTAATACACGACAACTTCTGACTGATCTTTACTTATGGCTTCTTGTTGACACATTCTGAGAAAAAGACATTCTTATTTACACACGAGAGGCTCTCATAGTCAAATTCTGGCATACAATGACGATTACTCACGTACCAAAGCTCCTGATTTCTTACAGTAACAACTCTCACATCCATGAACGCTCGCAGAGGATTGGACGGAGGCCATTATCTCTTCTAGTCTTACGGGCGTTCATATTCTAAATCTCACCAAAAATCTTCAGCTTCCTAGAGATCTAATCGGCTTCCCGAGTGTCGTTCCCGGAGGCTTCCATGCTTTCGAAACAACGCTTCTTTACGCTCTCTGTGAGTAGGAATCGATCGCTCACGTCCTCGACAAGCCAGCACTCCCAATCCTCTTATTCTCACTCGCTTTTCAGCATTTACCTTCCTTGTCTTTGAAGGCTCTACTGACTTGAGCGTCAGAGTATTTTCGGCGGGATAACTTTCCACCGACATGCTAACCTCTTGTTCGATTTAGTGGTGTGCCGAATTTTCACTAAGTGAACAGAGCTTGTCCAAACCATTCATACAAATTTGAATCTGCTCGAAGTTGGATCCAGGTACGCATAATTGACGCCGTCTGTGGGAAACGCTTACAAAAGCCAACGACTACTCTGAATAACGCTCTCTTTCACCTTCTGACTCTGCAATGGTGAACACGAGAGTCCAAGCTAGCGATCCCGCTAGAGACGTTACTTACCCCAACTAGGACCACGCTGCTAGTGCGATGGTCAACGGGGCTATGGACGGCGTTCCAGCGCCCTACTTTCAACAGCTGATGGAGCAGATGCAGGCCAACATGCGTCTGCTCTAGATACTTTACTCTCAGAACGAGTAGCGACTGCAGGTGACTCTTCCTACAGCCGTCCCCGCACCGGCCACCAAAAGGGTGGCCAGAGAAAAAAGAAGCTGGCCAAAAGGCCAGAGAGATCCGGGAATAATCCGATTCTATCATCCTCCCACTTTCTTGGCCAGAACAGGCCTGAAGAATGCTCCGGGAGTACAACTTTGCGAGAAAGTTCGGAGAGATGAAACCCCCAATACTCTCGGGCCAACGACGAGAACGCAGTCCAGGAACGAGCATCCAGGACTGCCAGATCTGTTGGAGGCAGCAGCCAGCCGGCTGTTGGATCCTCCAAAGACAAGACAGAGTTGAGGGCTTACCTTAACTTTGAAAGATCAACAAACGCCACTCGCACTGATCCGCGAGTGGATAAAATATGGAACCGCATGTTCCAAGACGCAGAGCACGCCATCGACTTGGACCGATCTCCTTTCACAGCGGAGATCCTGAGTCGTTCATTTCGTATTAAGTTCAAGATGACATCCCTTGACTCATACGATGGGAGCAGTGATCCAGTTGACTACCTCGATTACTTCCGCACCCATCTGGGTCTACAAGGGCTGGAAGACTCAGCAATATGTCACTGCTTCTTGCTCACGCTGAAGGGAGATGCCCGAATCTGGTTCCATCACCTTCCTTCAGGCATCGTCAGTAGCTTCCGTGAACTCACAGATCTATTCCTGGCTAAGTACGGCTCGAGCCGACGGGAAGAGAAGCAGTCGTAGCATCTCTCCCACATCAAGCAGAAACTGGGAGAGAACCCACGGCGATTTCTAGATTATTTTGTGGCGGAGGCGAGACGGATTCCCCGGATCACGGAGGAGATGAAGCTGGGCAGTTTCATCTCCGCGCTGACCTACAGGGACTTCTTCAAGCATTTGGCCCACAAGAATCCTCAAACCTTTTGGAAAGTAGAGTCCATCATACCGGCATACGCTGAGGCAGAGGAGGCCAACGAGGTGAAATACCCCGAGCGGGCAGATAGTCCCGATCGTTCCCTGGAGAGGAAAAATGAAAGTATGACGGTAGTGATCACTCCCGCCGGAAGCAGCATAGGTCTGGGCCACTAGAGTGCAGAGATTATGGGTCCACTGGCTTCACGCCTCTGACAGACACTCGCTCTAACGTCCTCATGCAGATACGCGGAAAAAAGTATTTGAAGTGGCCAAAACTACTAAAAAAGGACTCTTGAAACCAGTCAAAGTACTGCGACTTTCACCGCTCTGCTGGGCATGTGACGGAGGACTGCACGATGCTGCAGAGGGAGATCGAGGAACTGATTTACAGAGGGAACCTCACCAAGTACGTCAGGAGCTCTGAACAGCGCTCTGGAGCGGCTGACGGAGAGGGGCAGGAACGGGCTCCTCGCTGAAATCGGGTTGCAGTAGGGGTGGTTAACATGGTCACCACCCGACCTGCTAAAAACCCGTCCGGCAACGAGGAACAGTTGACTGGGAGGAAGAAGCAGCGCACGGAGGACAACACCCTAAGCTTCAGTGACGATGACTTAGTTCATGTTGTATCCCCCCATACTGATCCCCTCGTTGTATCCACGCTCATTTCAGATGGTAGCGTCGACTACCAGCTGAAGCGTGTGTTCATCGATAATGGAAGTTCTAGAGATTTACTTTACTTAGATGCATTCTTTAAATTAGGCTTGAAAAAGAATTAACTAAAACCTGCCAAAGGCCTATTATACGGCCTCAACAACGAGCCTGTGCCCGTTCAAGGAACCATCCAGTTGGAGGTCACCTTGGGCACGTATTCGAAAATAGCAAATCGAACTCTCACCTTCCTGGTGATCGACCTACCCTCAGTATATAACGCCATACTGGGTATACCTTGCTTAACAGCATTCGGGGAGGTCAACTCAATTCCACACCTCAAAATGAAGTTCCTAACGCCCTACGGTGTCGGAGAGGTGCTGGGCGACAAAGTTACCGGACGAACCTGTTATATGTCGCAGGTTGCCCCTAGTGGCAGCACTAGAATAACTGGGAAACTCGACCACTAAGATGAGACCACCCTTCAGCAAGCACAGTCCGGTGAAGTCACCGATCTAATCCCACTGGATCAGAAGGACCCGGAGAAGTGTGTACAAATTGACGACTCACTCACCGGACTATTACGCGATGAATTGATTGCGTTCCTACAAAGGAACTCTGACATTTTTGCATGGACTCTAGCAGACATGCCTGGAATCCCAGCAGACGTGATGATTCATAAGTTGGGGCTTGACTCTGGCCGAAAAACCGTCAGGCAAAAGCAGAGGAACCACTCTGTTGAGAAGCTGATCGCCATCCGAGAGGAGGTGAAGAAGCTGTTGGATGCAGGCTTCATTAGAGAAGTCCAATATCCGGACTGACTGTCTAATATCGTTTTAGTAAAGAAAAGCAACGAAAAATGGCGGATGTGCGTTGATTTTACCGACGTTAACAAGGCCTTCCCAAAGGACAGCTTTCCCTTGCCCGGGATCGACCTGCTGGTTGGCTCAACAGCCGGACATGAGCTACTCAGCTTCATGAACGCCTATTAGGGTTACAACCAGATCCGGATGAATCCGTAGGACGAGGACCACACCTCGTTTATGACCGATCAGGGCACCTACGGCTACAACGTAATGCCTTTTGGACTTAAAAATGCTGGAGCGACCTACCAACGGTTGGTCAACAGAATATTCTAGAACCGAATTGGTCACAACATGGAGGTCTACGTCGACGACATGCTCGCTAAGAGCAAGGTCACCGGCGACCACATCCGCGACCTAGAAGAGTCGTTCGAGGTGCT
>JAOVVI020000565.1:0-30604 GCA_028571085.2 Nepenthes alata | reverse complement strand
TGGCTAAGCGGACTGGAGTAGATCTTTGAGAGCTTTATTGTGCTTTTGATATTTTAAGAAGACTTGTAAAATTATTTCCGCTGCTTATGAATGTTAGTCTGTTTCTGTGACACATTGGAATAAATGGAAGTAATAAATTCTAGTATGCATCTCAGATTTGATTAATGAAAAGAAAAATTTTTATGTCCACCTCATTATACTTTCATAGTTAATTTTTAAGACAAGGATTTTGGATTTGACGACGGCTTTTATTGGTTGTAAAATGTCGGGTCGTCACAAGTGTAACACTAGCACTACTAGGCGCAACAAGGGAGCTACTCAAGCATGACAAGCGACATGGGCGGTGCTGGCCATGACAAGGGTATTAGTGGGTCACGACAGGCACACGACGTAGGGCGTTGGTGCGGTGCACTAAGATCATGACAAGGGCACTGCTAGGCACATGACATTGCCATGGCAGTTGTGTGACATGGTTGAATAAGATTATTGTTGGGTCACCGCAAGGACATGCCCGAAAAAGTTAGGGACATGGTCAATGGTACTCCATTCTGTTCTATTTCAGTTATCGTGCCTTGAGAAGTTAGTAGTTTTCGTAGGAGCATCCCGGGGGCAACACGAAGCCAGGTGGATAGCTACGGTGACGGCTGTCCATCCATGAGTCTCCATTTTTTTCATCATTGCTCGGTTTTGTGGATGGACAAATCGGAGCGACATAGGGATGAATTTCAGTGGATCGAGGAAGCAAGTCCACTATACTACTTACAATACCCCATCACATATTTATGTCATTTGCAGAGGATTTAACTTGCCGCTTGATGGAAATTATACTTCTAGGCTGCCCTGCAATGCATATGCCATGGGAACTTGGCTAACGACACATGCCCCTGTGGGCTAGTCCCCTACTCTAGGTTGGCAAATGAGCAGAGAGTGCATGCATTGCTTCCAGCTTAGATTATGACTTAGAGGTGATCAGTAATAATGCAGCGCATGGTAGCTTCACGCACTTGCTTTTCAACCATGCGCGAAGATCAATTGTGCAAATCAATGGTTCCTCTCGTACTAGGTTGAATTACCATCATGACACTGTCATTAGTAGGGTAAATCTAACCTATTTCATGATGGTCTAAACCGAGCTCACATTCCCTATTGGTGGGTGAACAATCCAACACTTGTTGAATTCTGCTTTGCAATGACTGGAAGAGTCGGCGTCGAAGGATAAAAAAACAACCTCACTATGAACTCTTGGTTGCCACAAGCCAGTTTTTCCTGTGGTAACTTTTATGACACCTTTAGCTTCAAATTCCAAAGATCTAAAGCATAGTTAGGCCACGCTTTCATGGCTCATATTCGTACTGAAAATTAGAATCAAATGAGCTTTTACCCTTCTATTCCACATGAGATTTCTATTCTCGTTTTAGCTCATCTTAGGATACCATTGTTATCTTTTAACAGATGAGCTGACCTAGCCAAATTCCCCAACTAAAAATGTCCTCTACATAGATCAACTTGGTGGGCGAGCCTTGGATCCAAAAGCGGGGCCCATGCCCCTGGTTCGACTCATTGAGTAAGTAAAAAAATGATAAAAATAATGGTATTTCACTTTTGCCTGAGAGCTCCCACTTATCTTACACCTCTCAAGTCATTTCACAAAGTCGGACTAGAATTAAGCTCAACAAGGTCTTCTTTCCCTGCTACTTCTGCCTAGCCTGTTCCCTTGGCTGTGTTTTCACTGTAAAGCAGATAGGGACAGTGGGAATCTCATTAATCCATTCATGTGAGTCACTATTTAGATGATGAGGCATTTGACTTCCTTAAGAGAGTCACACTTACTCCCGCCAACCCACGCTTGGATGAATTTCTTCACTTTGACATTTAGAGCTCTGGACAAAAAGCATATTGCATTAGCATCCTTCAGGACCATTGCAATATATTGTTTTAATTAAACAGTTGGATTCCACTTATCTATGCCAGTTATGAGATGATTGTTCGACACCCAGGGAAGGCCCTCGAGGGAGTCGTTCCAAGTCTGTCCCCCGACTGACACTCGGTAACCCGTTCTCCCCGTGGAAGTAGCTTGAGTAGTCCACTGACTACCAATGAGTTAAGGACTGGGAACCCCGTGCCTAGCCCTTTGAACTAATCCTTTTCTTGAAGTTACGGATCCAATTTGCCAACTTAACTTGCTTGCATTATTCCATCGACTAGAGGTTGCTCACCTTGGAGACCTGATGGCATTATGAGTACAGCCGGGCATGGTCAGTACTAGATCCTTCATATTTTTAAGTGCTGTATTGTTCCATCAACGCTTGCCTGAGCCCGATCTACTGTTATTTTTACCCGGATTAGAGTGGAACACGTGGATTTCTTCCACTCCTTCTCTTTTCCCTCTTTTCTCCTTCTCCTCTTCCGTGGAATGCCAAAATTGGTTGAAGAATTGCACGCCCCATTTTTATATCCATCGGGGTGCTCAAGGGCTCGTAGAGCGGTCCTCGAGCGCTCCCTTTCGTAGAATGGCACTCGATGGGGGCTCGAGCGTCCATCGAGTGCCCTCGTTGTACCCTGGCACTGCCCCTGCCTTGAACTCAAGTTGTCCTTTGGTGGTTCCTTGCACAAAATTGTTTCTCACCGATGCTCAAGTGCACATCGAGCACGGTCTCTCCTTTGGCCTATGTCACAACTTTTTGCTTCGGTACCAAAATTTTTCATATTCTTAAAATATAGTATGTTTTTCATACATATAATTATTCTATAATTATCGCATTTTGGGGTCAAGATCTGACAGGTACTATGGGAAAATGTTGACTTGATGACGTACAAATGCAATGAGGTATTTTGCTTGTTTAAGGTTTGAAATTAAGTTAGAAATGTGGTAAACAAAATAGGATTGCCTTCGGACTTAGTGAATTGAGATTTGGAAAGGACATGTCAAATATTGAGAATCAAGGTGATTCTAAAGAATATGGTTTTCTAGGATAACCATATTGATTTAGAAATCAATTGGAAACATTAAGGAGGCTCATTGATTCTGAAAAATTTGAGGATCGTTAAATTTTGAGGATAAAATTTCTATAAGTGAGGGAGAGTGTGAGATCTAATCCTGAAACATGGTAATTATTGAATAATTAAGTTGATGATAAACATGATTAGGTCCCAGAATAAGGGATAAATGGATACCGAAGTAAGATTTTCTAATGTAGGCAAAGAAGAGAGATGAAAGGGGGCGGACGCTCGGTGGCCTCTGAAGCGTCGGGATGGTGCCATTTTGCACGAGCATGTGCTCACTAGTCGCCCAAGCTGTCATGGGAGCGGGATGAGCTTAAGACAAGTGTGCTCGAGCAGTGCTTGAGCGTCAAACCAAGCGCTGATTTGCGCGCTTGGGCACTTGATGGCCGCTCGATGGGCACTCGAGTGCCCATCATGTGACACGCACGTGCTTCCTCTTTCTTCTATTTTAAAAGAGGAATTGAGGGAGAGAGAGGTGCAGCCCTCAACAGCATTAGCTAGAATGTGAAGAGAGGAGAAGGAGGAAGACGGAAAAGGAAGAGAAGAGGAGGAATCTATCACTTCCGTTCTGATCCTGGTAAAAATAACAATAGAGCAGGCAAAGGCAAGTGTACCCCGGACATTACCCTCTATTTTTACTTCTTTTCTGTATCCCTAAAAATGTATATATCCTCTAAATTACTGTTTCTCTCTATTTAATGCATACGAAGCATGTTTCTGTAAATTAATCAGATATATTTTAAGTTTATCAGTATGTATCGCAATATAGGGCTTTAGTTTCATGACTGTACATGTGTAGGGTGTCCAATTATGGTATGACAGTTTTGTATGAAACCCTAGGTCAAAATTTTTTTAGTTTTATTTATAAGTTTCCAAAATTCGGAGATGTAATTGTGATTATGTAATATGTTAAGGACTATGAGGCAATCCTAGTCTTAGAAGCCCCATAGGAATATACTATAGAGCTTCTGAGATATTTTAAAGCTATCTGAAGGATCTCTCACTAAGGTTCAGTCTGAAAAGTCCCATAGGAATGCACCATTAATCTTCTTGGGATCCTAAAGTTATCTGAAGGATTACCGAACAAGGTTTAACTAGCTGATTGAAATATGATAAGTTAAGGGTTAAAGAATAAGAAGAAATGTATGAATCATGAGATGGAAATGCTAATTGGAGGCTTGATGAAGTTTATCTAGCAAATTGCATTTTAGGAATTAATCAGACACTGCATCGTTAAGTCATAGAAAAGATCTAGAATTGACTGAATGTTTAATCGCATGAATTAGAAAGGTTTTAGTGGTTAAGAGAATTTATAGCTAAGGAAATAAGGATAAGAATGTCCTCTGTTAAGTAAATCAGAAGGATTCCGATATAGCTTGTCCATAACCTCGTCCTTAGGTCACTACATCGAAACACTAAATAATAAGCATTAGAACTGCACTGATCAATAGCTAATCGAACTAAAGAAACCATCCTACTCTCGGGATGTAAAGTATGGAGGTCATGTAAGGAATTAAACAGAACGGAAACCATCCTGCCCTCGGGATTTAAAGTATGGAAGGTTTGTAAATGATTAAACTAAATAGAAGCCATCCTACCCTTGGGATGTAAAGTATGGAGGGTTTGTAAATGATTAAACCGAATAAAAATTATCCTACCCTCGGAATGTAATGTATTGAGGGTATGTAAAGGCTAAACTGAATAGAAATCATACAGACCTCGGGATGTAAAGTATGGAGGATAACATATTTAAAAGGAAACCAAATATTCTGAAATAGGGACTTCGAATCAAATTCTGAATCAGGTCTAAAATAGGGACTCCAAACTAAACTTTGAATCAGGAACTAAGGATCTGAGAACATAGGTCTTCTGGTATTCTACACCACAATAGGCTCTAAACTGAGTTCTGAATCAGGAACTAATGATATGAAATCATAGGTCTTATGGTATTCTACACTGCAATAGGCTCTGAATTGAATTATGAATTAGGAACTAATCATCTGAAATCATAGGTCTTATGGTATTTTGTACAGCAATAGGTTCTGAACCGAATTCTTAATCAAGAACTAAGGATCTAAAATCATAGGTTTTCTCGTATTCTGTACCGCAATATGATTTTCAGTATTGTATATCACGATAGGTTTTCTGGTATTCTGTATCGCAATAGGATTTTTGGTATTTTGTATCGCAATAGGATTTATGGTATTCTGTGTTGCGAAAGGTTTTCTTGTATTCTATATCGCAATAGGTTTTATGGTATTCTGCACCGCAATAGGTTTCCTATTATTCTGCATCGTATTTATGCTTGTGTTCTCTCGCTTGCATGCATGAATTTCCCGCATCCCTTTTTAAGTTCTCTCTAAAAGTACGTATATGTTCTGTATATATATAAAATTGTCTATTTTCACTGTTTCGAGTACATTTGCTGAGTTGTTAAACTCACTCCTTGCTTTCTGTTCTCCCCTCCAAATAAGCAAACACTTGAAAAGGATCAAAGTTAGAATTAGCTAGAAGAAGGGAATGCTCGTATGTTTTGAAGACCTTGAAGGACTTCGATGGATCAAAGGATTTTGGATTCTCGTAGCTAGCATTTTGAAATGAACAATGTATATTATGATAATGCGAAATGACATTATATCATGATGTATGTTCTTTTCTTGCTTCTGTAGGTTGACTTATGGAATTAGTTTCTTTTGCATTATTTTAATGTTTTGATTATGTATAGGACCTAGATGATATCTCCTTTTGAGTCTAAAATGTTGGATAAAATGTGTTGTGTTGAAGCCATAGATGATATGGCAGTTTGTGATCCTGTGATTGCATGTTGTAGAAAAAATAAGGCATTCGATTTGTTGTGTGTTTGTATAAGTTATTATCTAAAGATTGTATATTTTGTTTGGGCCTAAATGAAGAGGAGACTCTGTTCAAATTTCTATAGGATTTAAACAATTTAAGTTCTGTATGTGACTGACGGATGGTCCTATAAGGATTAGGATCTATTCCGTCACACATGATGCACGTAAAAGTACATATATATTTTCAGAATATTTTCATGATTCAATTGACTTTTTTTTATTGTACTTAATTCTTAGTACTTTCCAGCACATTCTTACATTGTATATCTTAAGGAACCAGAGCTAGTAGGCCTTACCAGCTAACGGAGCATTTGATCGATATTTGGATTGTGTTCAATCCACACAATGAAAGGCAAAAATTGCATAACATAGTAATATTTTTTTCATTATTTACATCTTGAAGACAGGATGGATTGTATTTACTCCACACAAATCAAATGCCTTATCTTCCTTATTTATATCCCAAAGATAGGATGGTACTACCTATTGTCTCCCGATAGATGGGGATAAAATCACACAGAGATACGTATTCAGATAACGATCTACACTAAAATATCCTAAGGTATGCTAGAGAATACTATCTGTAGAAATAAATCCTTGGTTCAGCTTTCTTACTTCTTAAAATTTTGTATTTGAAAAAAATGTGGGGGTGATGTTTATATTAGAAAGAGAGGATAAGTTTTTGTATCTAAGGTATTTTGTCAAAAAATCGTTATCACTTTCTTGTCACAACAAACTCTCAGTCCCATTACAACCAGCAAAGACCTGAAAGGACCATGGTGAATGTAACTCATAAACATAAATTACCGTTATTCTTATTTACATTATCAATTTTTTTCTAAATTACGTCCTCCAATACAAGAGTTGCATGATTTGATCGTTCCATCACACTTACTCTTACTTAAGCAATTCTTGAATGTAGCCTATGGGTTCTATTTTTTTTCATGAGTGCATACCAGTTAAGATCGAGCACCCTCCTCGTACCGCTATTCCAGTCCTGCCTTGCCTCGGGTGGCAATCAGGCAGCCACGTTAACATTTTGGCACCTCCCCGGCGCTCGAGCGACCATCGAGCACCGGTGCCTTTCCTCATTCCTTTTTGTCCGATTTGCTTATTTTGCTTCGGTAACAAATTTTTTCACTATATTTAAGCCTAAATATGATTTTCATCCACATAATTGTTCCATAATTTTTACATTTTAGGATCGGGATCTCACACTCTCCCCCACTTACAGAAATTTTATCCTCGAAATTTAACGATCATCGAATTTCATAGTTGAGAGACCTTCTTAACGTCTCCAAATCATTTCAAGATTAAGGCGGTTATCCTAAAATAACCATAATTTTCCAAATTGTTCTGAATCTTTAATACTTGATTTGTTTCATACCCATCTAGGTTTGTCAAATCTTCTAGAAAATTCCAATTCATTAACTATTTTCCCGATTTGGTTCTAAACCTCTAACAAGCAAAATGCCTTAGCTCTTGTAAGCAGAACCTCAAATTTTGAGCATTTCCTCTAAACATTACCTTAAATCTTATTATATACATAGATTCATTACTCTTCTGCTGTGTGCTCTAATTAATCATTTAGCTTCGAATTGTTCGATTACAGCTTGCCGTAACTACCACAACCTGGCATTTCAATTCTTTTACCGAGCTCAGTCAAAATCCCAACATAAATTTCAAAATACAATTAGACTACAAAAGCCGGATCGTTTACACTCTTATCTATTTGTTGGTATGTCCTCAAACTGACATTTCTAAGAAACACATATTCCCTATTCTGGGACACCCAATTAATGCGACAGTCTTAATTATTCTGATCTCAAGATATTCGTACCATGAAAATAATTTCTATAGAACCTCATACCACATTAAAGCTGAAAACCATAATTATATTATCACTAAGGATTTGGCATAATATTTGATCATTACCCAAGATCTCAGGATTCTGACACTTAACTATCTCAAATTTCAAAGTCTAAATACTAAGTAACCTCAGATCTTATTGGTGTACCGATAAGCAAATGGATTAAACTTGAACATATCTTCCATAATCATGATTTTTGGGTTGTTCTAACACAAACCCACTAGGATTTTCTTCTCTCAAAATTTCATAATCCCAACATTCCGGACACAGCTCCACTTCCCAACTTAGGAATGTGGCATTTTATTACCCTGAGTAGTTAAGCCTATCCATAGTTTCATTTCTTGTCTCCTTTGAAATACTAGAACATATCAAATCTATAAACATTTAACATTTACTTTCGGTACTGATGTTTGTTTTCCCTCACGATACCAAAGTTCATTTATATGATTCTTAGATGGGCTTATCTACTTAGAAGATTCTGCGGTCATCTTTCCACCATAACCTAACCATTCTGATCCTTGATTTATTAATCAAAGTTATTTCCTAAGGAAACCCTCATAAGGTTTCAAATAGAGAATTCTAATTTGCTGATTTCGACCAATAGTAGAGTAACTCTAACTAGGGATTCCTTTCCCTCTCAGGGTACTATCCTTAAATAAAGTCGATCATATCTTAGTCCCCTAAAATTTTCTTAATAATATCATCACAAAATCACTCTATAATTATGGCTGGAAAATTTCATTGTATAATCTCCTAAAAAATGCAAACAAGCTTACAAAACCCGAATGGCGCCACTAGAACTCATAATTGCTAGACTCTATAGGCCATTGCAATCATTATTCTCAATTACGGAAATACTACTTCACCGTAAACATAATTCAAAGTTCCGTTAAACTAATCGCCAAATTTTCAATGGTCAAGGTTGACCTCAACACAGCCATCAGAAGACTACTTAGGAGGAAATCAATTAGATCTTCTTCGTCAAGGGACATCCCTAAATATCATATTAAAGTTCCTCCAATAACAGATGAACTTAGGATACATGGAAAAAATATAGATTAGATGTCCCAAATAATGTATATACTAAAATATCAATATTCGGGGCTGTCACTTTACCACCATGATAGACATTACCTCGGTATTTATACCATCACCGCGAAACATTGACTTCAGGCACCAGACTCCCTTTCTATCCGACCAGAGGAAGCACAAGCTATTTCGAATCATATGATTAAACTACCCTTTCAATCTCTTATGAGACAACATTAACTTGTTTCCTTCATACAACAGATCACTACAAACACTTCGAATACCTTCGAAGTCTTTAGGATTCATACCTTAACCTCAAGCCACTAATTCTACCTTATCCATTATATTTGGTCATCACCTTTAACATCTCTTATTAGCATTGTACTAGGAACGTACTAACCTGGGAATTTCAATCCAAGGCTAATCAAATTTTCACTAAAACAAGTCTGACTAATTGGACCTCAACTAGATACTATCATATTCAACACCAGCTCAACATTGATTTTGGTTCAGATCTTAATGTACCTTCAGTCTCTTCCCCTCATCCTTGCAGTCGACCGACACTCCAAGGAAAGGCTTTGTCTAAAGGTTGTGTTATTTCCTACATCCACAAACATCTCAAGACCATAAATCTCAAATAATCAGGTTAGAGGGAGGGGTTAGGATCGATTCATTTCGAAATTTAAATCCTTATGGAAAAAACTTAAACATTCCCTCTAATCCTAACTTCTTCATCTCACCTCAATCACAGAATAATTTGACTTGAATCCTTAAAACTACATCGATTGATCTAGGCTTAGCCTACATTCAATACTGATTAACCTAATCACTAAGTCTTGGTTTAAGTCAATTTTCATCTTAGACAGACTACAATACCTAAGACTTAGTTCATCCTATGCCTATACCTATTTATTCAATCAGTCATAGTCATTTCCTAAGCTTCTGCATACGATTTAGATCGTTCCTAAGGCATATTGTTTTCTCTGATACCAATTGTGATGGAATGGAATTTTTTTATCCTCAAATAAATCCATCATTATAGATACAGGAAAAGAAGCTCAAATCCTAACTTAAGATTCCAGGGAAAAATGGGTAGAGTCTCCACTAAAACTTGGCTAAACAGAAACATAAACCTATATAACATGATTAGTACATGCATACAACTATCCAAAAATCACAAGTTCTCCTACAATACACATACATAGGATCACAATTGCCATATCCATTCATGGCTTTAGCACACAATCCTTTCCACTATACTAAAAATATATGAGAGATACCATCTATGACCTGTATAAATATAGAAAACATATAACATAAGCAACTAAATCCATAATATAAACCTACAGAAGCTGTTTCAACAGTATGCAGAACATATCATAATAATTAATACATTATTTTCTTCACAATTTAAGTATTTACATTAACAATATCCAAACATCCCCAATCTTCAAAGGCTCTGAGAATCCATCCATCTCCTTGCTAAATGCTAATCACTTTGTTCATCTGGAATCTTCTCTAGGTCCTTATCTAGAGGGAGAAAATAGTAAATAGCAAGCCAAAGCCTAGCAAGGTACCAAAACATATAGAATATAATACTTTCATGTAGAACATATATTCATTAAGATAGAAAACCATGAAGATATCAGAAGAATAGAAGCATTCATGTGAACAGGTCTCAATAATCATAATTCATGCAAAACATAAATGTGATAGAATGGAAATCAGAGCAATATCAGAAGAACAAAGGCATCCACGAAAACAAGAAGAAAACAAAATTTTATTTAAACATGTGTAAGTGTTCATAAAACAGTTTCAAATTTCATATGCCTTTTAGAAATTATAGTTCGATATTCTAGGGACCCAATCAGTGTAATCGAAGATAGATTGTATTCAAACCACACAATCAAAGGCCGATAGTTTGATGATATATATCTCAATTCGATGGTTCAATAGTCCGATGGTTCGATAACTTATCCACGATTACTACCATAATGTTCTAAGACATGCCGGAGAACTTTATCTAACTGTTCAACAGTTCTAGGTCCGTTTTCCTTACTGATTACTTTACCTTAAAGCCTTTGCTCAAAATTATATAATCGATTTTATCATATTCCAAAGCTAAGTCCAAACTCACACTGTCAATTCTTTAGATGACTTCAGAAGACTTCCATAGTTTGATAACGCTGTTCTATGTAGAGGTTTCAGATACAATCATTTGATATGCTTTACAAAGTAATGATTAACAATTAAATTATCAAAATTCTAAATTTTCTACACAAATTTCCAATATTCGTGCTAGGTTTTTGGGCTAAATTCTCAAATAGTAATTGGACACAAATCATGGGTTAAGTTACAAAACTGATTATATAATTCATAAAACATACATATAACATGAATTAAACTCAAATTTACATCTCATTTTCGAGCTGGGGTTTGCGATACACAGTCCGGACATGAAACGAAGACAAAACATGCACTATTCACGTCAAATCTTATAGAATAAGGTTTTCGGAGCATAAGAAATAACATGGAGATATTAAAACACTGTAAAAATGGTACATAATATTTGAAGTACACTTGCCTTAACCCGATCTATGATTATTTTGATCTGGATCATAGTGGAATGGCAAGATTCCTCCTCTTCTCTTCCCTTTCCCTCTTCTCTCCCGCTCCCCTCCTCGTGGAATGCCACAAAATGGCAGAAGAAATGCGTATGGCCTTTTTATATCACTCGGGGCACTCGAGCGCCTGTCAAGTGCTCCCTTTTAACAAAATTGCACTGGATGGACGTTCTACCGCCCATCGAGCGCCCTCCGACACAACTACTCCGTTCCCGCCTTGCCGTAGGCGACCATCAGGCAATCGCATTCGTATTTTGGCACCTCCCCAGTGCTTGAGCGGCCATCAAGTACTGGTGCCTTTGCTCATCCCTCTTTGCCCGATTTGCTTATTCTGCATCGGTAATAAATTTTCCCACTATATTTAAGACTAAATATGATTTTTATCCACATAATTATTCCAAAATTATCACATTTTGGGATAAGGATCACACAAGCTGGGACACGTAGGGCTCAATAAGAGCATCGATGGGGCACACTGGGGAGTTGTTGGGCCCAACACGGGTGATGATGGGGAGAGACTGAGGCACTACTGCGCATGACTAGGGGGTAAGCACACTGTTGGGCACGACAAGGGCAATGTTGGAGCACGCCCTGGGTGACAAGGGCACTGCTTGGGTCCAACATGGGTTTCGTAGGGTGCGAAAAGGATGCTACTGGGTATGACAAGGAAGCTGCTGGGTGCCACAAGGGCATGACATGGGTGGTGCTGGATCAACCTAGGCGATGCTAGGGATGATACGGGCACAGCAGGGATGCACTGGGCATGATAAGGGCATTACTAGGGCGCATTGGGGAGCAGCTAGGCCAGACAAGGGCATTCCTGGGGAGGGACTAAGGCACTTCTGGGCACGACAATGACGTTACTAGGGTATGACACAAGTGCGACACTTGAATTGTTGTGCATGAAAAGGGTGACGCGGGTGCTGCTGGAAGAGACAAGGGATTAGCACAGGTGCGACACTAGCACTACTTGGCACGACAAGGGTGCTACTGGGTGTGACACCAGTGCGATAAGGGCGTTCATAGGAACACTGCTAGGCACAACAATGGAGCTATTGGAGCAAGACAAGCGACTCGAGTGCCACTGGTGCGACAAGGGACCGGCATGGGCGCGACACCAGTGTTGCTAGGTGCAACAATGGAGTTGCTGGGCGCAACACCGATGCAACAAGGGCATTCCAGGGGTGCAACACGGGCACAACATCAGCACCACTTGGCACGGTTATAGAGTTGCTGGAGCACGACAAACGATAAGGGACCAACATGGGTGCGACACCAGTGCTGTTGGGGGTGACAAGGGAGATGTTGGGTGTGACACCTATGTGACACCAACACTACTTGGCATGAGAAGGGAGTTGTTGGAGCACGACAAGCGACGTAGGCATAGCTTGTAGTGATAACGGACCAGCACAGGCACGACACCAACATTGCTTAGCACGATAAGTGAGTTATCGGGCACAACACTGGTCGGAGAAGGGCATTCGTAGGAGCACTACTTGGCATGACAAAGGAGCTACTGCAGCACCACAATTAGCGCTGGCACCACTAGGAGCGACAAGGGACCATCATTTGCACGACACCAGCGCTGCTGGGCAGAACGAGGGAGCTACTGGGCGTGACACCAACACAACAAGGGTGTTCCTAAGGCATGACACCAGCACTACTTGGCGTGATTAGAGAGCTGCTGGAGCATGATAAGGGATAAGGAACTGGCACGAGCGCGACACCAGTCCTGCTGGGTGTGACAAAGGAGATGCTGGGCATAATACCGGTGTGACACCAGCACTACTGGGCGTAATAAGGGAGCCACTGGAGCATGTTAAGCAATGCGAGCGCTGCTTGGAGCGACAAGGGACCAGCACGGGCACGACACCAGTGCTATTGGGAGCGACAATGGTGCTACTGGGCACGACACTAGCGTGACAATGGCATTCCTAGGGCGCAACACCGGCGTGACACCAACACTGCTGGGCACAATAATGGAGTTGCTAGAGCATGACAAGTCAGAAGAGATCGGTATGGGTGTGACAGCAGTGCTGCTGGGTGCGACAAGGGAGATTATGGGCGTGACACTGGTGCAACACCAGCACTACTGAGTGTGACAACAGAGCTGTTGGAGCGCAACAAGTGATGCGGGCGCAGCTGGTAGCGACAAGGGAGCTGTTGGGCATGACAAGGGAGCTGTTGGGCACGACACTGGCATTACAAGGGTGTTTCTTGGGCATGACACTATCATGATAGCTGCACTATTTTGCACAATAATGGAGCTGCTGGAGCACGACGACGGACACGAGCTCTGCTGGCCTTGACAAAGGCATCGGTGGGTCACGACAGGGGTGCTGTGCGATCCCGATCCCAAAACATAATAATGAGGTTGTAACGGCCCAGATTCTAAACCATAGAAAGTCCAAGTCATTAAGTTAATATAATGTTGGAGTAAAAGGAAGATTATCCAGTCAACGCCAGTTGACCGAAAATATGAAGGGTACTTATCCGGTCAACATCGGTTGACCGTAAGTAATGAAGGAGCAATTATAAGCATAAAAGGCAAGTCATGGAAGTTTGAATTGACCGAAACTATGTGGTTATTGATTGAAAATTTTAGGAGGTAATGTTGACAAATTTTAAGCAGATTTAAGGATGTTGTCTGGAGAAATGAGGACCGGCATCAAAATGCTGACTGGCATCAAGAGGTTGACCGGATTGGTTGACCATAGTGTTGACCGATTTTAGGAAATGTTGACAGCAAGCCGTGGCTGGTGGCTTATGACTCAATGGCTGACTATCTTATAATACCAATAAGACGGTAAACACAGCCTTGACAAAGTTCTAAATAAGCATAATTTTGGAGACCATGAACAGTGAATTCTGGAGACCTTGATCTCCGGAAGATAAGAGGGAACAGTGAATTAAGGAGACGTTTGGAGACTAAAGTTTCCGGAGACCTTTGGATGATCTCCATAGATGTTCAAATTTGGAGGATGAAGTTTCCAGAGATCTTGATCTCCGTAGACGATTGAAGTTTGGAGACTTTGGAGTTTAGAGAATAAAGTTTCCGGAGACCTTGATCTCCGGAGACGGTAAAGGGAGAGACTTTTGGAGATGATTTCCAGAAGGAAATTGAGGAGTTTTCCAGAGACCATTGGCAGAAACTCAGAGACCACTTTTCCAGAGGTCTTTCATAGGCTCTCAGAAGGCCATTTCCAGAGGCCATATGTGAAGTTCCGGAGACCTTGATCTCCGGAGACGTTGGATCTGGAAACTTTAGTACCGGATACCTTGATCTCCGGAGATGTTGAATTTGGGGACTTTAGTTCCGGAGACCTAGATCTTCGGAGATGTTGAATTTGGAGACTTATGTTCCGGATACCTTGATCTCTGGAGATGTTGAATTTGGAGACTTTAGTTCCGGAGACCTTGATCTCCGGAGATATGGAATTTGGAGACTTAAGTTTCGGAGATGATGAAGACAACTTCAAGAGCCGATTGAGGAGCTCTCCGGAGACAAATTTTGGAGTATACTGATGAGTTCTCCGAAGAAGATTTTTGGGGAAAATTAAAGTCTTCCGAAGACCTTTTCTGAAGACCGCTTCTGGAGACCATTTCCAGAGACCTTTCCCGGAGGCCATTAAGACGGATTCCGGAGACGATGAACGTGATCTTAGGAGAAGTGAAGGGAAACTTATCCGGTAAACGCCAGTTGACCAAAAATAATGAGGGAGCCCTTACAAAGAGTAAGGTCAGGATGACCATGCCTAGGTAGGTAACCAACTTTCAACCACCCAAAGAGTGGTTGACATGCCCTATTTACTACCTTCAGACCAAAGTCCCATAAATAAGAGCTAGATAGTGTAACAAAAAAAGGTTAGGAAGAGACTCTCAGTCGAGTTTCTTAGTGAAGGAACCCAAAATTTTAGGATGAAGTGAAGAGATTCATGCAAGTGTACCCCCCTTGTTTTAAGTTCATGATTTAATATAGGTGTACTCATCTTTCTGTAGTTCATGTTTTCAATGTAAGTATGTCTGATTTTTTATGAACTTATGTTACGATATGCATGATATTTGTTCTAATCATCTGAATTAAGGAAGAATTTCTGTTAATGCAATGTTTAAAGGAAGCTCTATTACATGTTTTCATAAAGATCTCCGATTAACCTTACTTACTTGCATGAACTCTGGCCACGAACAAGTTTTTAAGATATCTGATTTGAATGTGTAAAAGACCTCCGACTTTGATAAAAGACCTCCAACTTTTGAGAAAAGACCTTTGGCTTTTGATATATGACCTTTGGCTTTTGATATATGACCTTCGGCTTTTGATATATGACCTCCAACTTTGTTAAAGAAAAGGTATTCGGCTTTTGGTATATGACCTTCAGTTTTTGATAAATGACATCCGGCTTTGTTAAATAAAAGGTATTCGGCTTTTTATATATGACCTCCAGCTTTGTTAAGAAAAGGTATTTGGCTTTTGTTAAAAATGACCTCCGGCTTTTGTTAAAAAGGTGTCCGTCTTTTGATAAATAACCTTCAATTTTTGACATAAGACTTCCGGCTTTAATAAATGAGACCTTCGACACTTTGATAAAAGATCTTCGATTTTAAGACGTTAAAGGAAAGGCTATACAGACTTCAATTGTTTGAAGTCATGAACAAAGGCTATAAGAATAAGGATAAGTGTATGTAATATGGACAGCAAGTGGAACTCCATGACTTCCGAGTTTTGAACTATGATAGATGGCCATCGAATGATATGAACTATGAACCGAGTTTCCATTAACCTTGTTGTTAAAATTGGATGAAGGATATTTGAGTGACACTCGAGGACTGCCCCTAGGCCATGGGGGAATTTCTAGTGGCACAAGGCTTATGGACTACGCCCATGTATGCCTGGTAAAAGGCATTACCACCCACCTCTGGGAGTATAATAGGAGGATACGGCCTTATGTTGTGGTGTAGCACACAACCCTTCCTCGATGTTGTCCGCTCCCGTCCGGTCCCTAAAGATGATAAGAATTCCACATGGTTTTATGAATTTTTTTATGTTGAAGACAAGACACTAAGAATAAGAACAAATATTTTTGAACTTAAGAAGAAATAATATGGTGATTTTTGCATGCTAAGTTTATGGTATGAACCTTTACTTTGATCCAATGATATGTATGTTAATATTTTCTGCATGTGGGTACCTTGCTGGGATTTGTAGCTCACTCTTGCTGTTTTTCAAATGATAAGAAGCTTATGGAGGATGAAATTGAATAGAGTCATGCGGTGTAGTTAGATGGCATAGCTGGCCGGAGCTGATCAGCGAAGGAGAGAAGGAATTGATGTATTTTCTTTTGATGTTTTGGCAAAGTCTTGTAAAACATTTCCGCTGTAAAAGAATTAATGGATATTAGTAGGTTTTCGTATTACTATATGGGAGAATAAAGTTTGACATTCCTAGTAGCATCTCAACTCATGTCTAGGTCTTCGTGTCTGACCGACCTTAATGTTGGCCGGTCAGGTAAATAACATAAACTTTGATGGCCAACTCAAGGAGTTCGGCCTTAAGCAATCTTGTGTATGCGTAATCGAAGATAAAAATAGAAAGAAAGAAAGAAAATTTTTTATGTCCACCAGTTCATATTTGTACCGTTTATGTTGTAAAGGTTAGGCTTGACGGCGGCCATATGTGGTGGAATACGTCGGGGGCCGTCACAATAATTAAGTTAATATAACTGAGTTGAGGGTATGTGGATTAAGGAAAAAAGAAGAGAAATTTAATTCATAAGCTAAAAAGGCCAACAGAGCAGCGGCGCGTAGGTTACACTCGAGGCACAGAGCAAGCAGATTTAGCCGAATGGACCGCTCGAGCCACACCTAAGGTGCCATTCGATCAAGAAAAATAGAATGTCATGCTCGAAGGATGCCCAGCAAGCGCTCAAGCGTGACCCTTCATTGTGACTGGTGCTCGATGCACGCTCGAGTGCTAGCGCAATTTCCCCTACCAACCTGATTTTGTTTTTGTTATTAAAGGAAAACGAGGAAGGGGTTTGGGCACAAACGACAAAGCACAAAGGGAGGAAGGGAAGCAAAAGAAAAGAGGAAGGCTTCTCCACAAATTTCTATCCAATCAAAGTGAGGAAAACGATAAATCGGGTGAAGGCAAGTATACCTCGGACATTATTTTTCGTTTTTACCACTTTTTAATATCTCTAAAATTGTGTTTATACTCTAAAATTCTTTTGTTCCATGTTTAATGTAAATAAAGCATGTTTCTCTTAATTGTTCGGATAGATTGTATGTTTACCTATATGCATTGTGATATATAACTTTGATTTCATGAACAATCACGTGTTTAGTGTTCGATTTAAGTCCGGAAGCTTCATGCCAAACCCTAGCTCAAAACTTTTTAGATTTTTGGTTTAAGCACATGATTTTGTATATGTATTTTGATTTATGGCATTGACTTCATGAATAAACATGTATTTAGTGTCTGATTTATGTCTGAAAGCTACAAATTTTGAATTTTGGCATTTAAAATCCAAAAATCTTGATATGTGAAGGTTGAATTGTGAAAGTTTATTGCTCATACTCTGATTTTTATCTGAAAAATTTACATGAAACCATAATGTTAAATTTCTGTGGACTTTTGAAGTTATATGAAAGGTCATCTGTATAAATCTTATTGTTCTTATGAAATATGATGAGTTAAAGGTTAAGAAATAAGTGCAAAGACGTTTCTAATTCAGTTAATTTGGATGAAAGACTTTTATTTAGTCAGGTAAGGTTTTCTTACATGCCTTAAAACGTTATTATAGTAATCGATGATAACTCTGTCCATTAAGTTATACGGGTCCGCCCTTCCCCAGGGCGTTAACCTAGAGGGCAGAACTACTATTTCTGACCTGCCTTCTGGAGGTAATTCTATTCTGATCCCGTAAGAAGGGATACTTCTGTTTAGTTTCTAGCCTTGATTGTATATATAACACAATCTATCCTCGATTATTCACCCCCTAAACTAGTAGGGTCTACTAGTTTGGTCCTTCAGATAGTAAGTTGGATTTCCAGAATTTACAAAGTTCAATATTGATTTCTGATGCATGTATACTGATTTATTATTTTCAAAGCATGTCATACTGATTTCTTTTTTCTATTCTCCATCCTTTGTTCTTCAAATATTTTCATGATTTTTCTTATCTGTACTTATATTCCGCATGAAAACATTACACATGCATGTTTTTACTGTATACTTTTTTGTTTTTTCCCCTTGAGATGATACGTTAGAGTTAGTTCCTGGCAAAAAGGAGTAGATTTAGCCTAGCCAGCATACTTTTGGAAGTCTTAAAGCTATCTTAAAGATATTTTGGAGAGCTGCAAAGCCTATTTTGGGAGACTAATCAGCTTGAACATAATTACTTAATTTTGTGGATGGATATTGTACATGAATGTCATAGTATGTTAGATATTTTGTTGGAATAGTATGTATGCTTCTGCAGGTTCATAATATGGGCATAGTTCTGCTTCCACTATCTACTTTTTGATTCCGTATAGGTCCTAGATGGAATCTCTTACATGAAAGTGGATGTAGTTGATTAGAATGTTGAATTAGAGCCATGATTATGTATATGGCGTTAGAGGATCCTGTGTCAGTGATGAAAATGTGTATTGATGTATATTATTTTGTACATTTTCATGTTATATCTAGGTTGATTGTATTAGTTTAGCCAAGTTCTAGGGGAAACTTTGTTCAATTTTCCTTAGAATTCTAAGATGTTATTTTGGGCTTTAGTTTTGTATGGTCATTGACGGAATGTATTAAAGGTACAAAAAAATTCCTTTCTGTCACAGGTGCAATGTAGGGCATCGGTGGGATGTACTGTGAGGCACGACAAGATTGTGACACGGGGACTACATGGCACACGACACTACAGTGGCAGTTACGTGACATGGTTGAATCAGATTATTGTTAGGGCACGGCAGGGATAAGCCCTAAAAAGTTAGGGACGTGGCCAGTGGTGGTCTGTTCTGTTCCATTTTGATTATCATACCTTGAAATGTTAGTGGTTTTCTCTAGAGCATCCCGTGGGTAACGTGGAGTGTGGTGGATAGCTGCAGCGGCAGTCGTCCATCCCCGCGCCTCCGTTTCTTTCAGATCATTACTCGGTTCGGGGGGAGGGATGAATCGAAGTGATGTAGGGCATAATCTCAATGGATCGTATCAGCAATGCCACACTACCACTTGCAATAACCCATCGCATATTTAAGTCATCTATAACGGATTCAACCCATTGCTCGGAGGAAGTTATTCTTCTTAGAGGCCCACGCGGTGCATCCACCTTAGGGGCTTGGCTAATAATGCTTGTCCTTGGGGGCTAGGCCCCTATTGTGGGTCAGCAAATGAGAATCAAGTGCATGCATCACTTCTGGCCTAGATTCTTACTTAGAGGCATTCAGTTATAATCCAATGCAAGGTAGCTTCGAACCATTGGCTTTTCAACCAAGTGCGAAGACCAATTGTGCTAATCATTGATTCCTCTCGTACTCGGTTGAATTACCATTGCAACACTTTCATCAGTATGATAAAACTAACCTGTCTCATGACGGTCTAAACTCAGCTCATATTCACAATTAGTGGGTGAAAAATCTAACAATTGGTGAATTCTGCTTCACAATGATAGGAAGAGCCGACATTGAAGGATCACAAAGCAACGTCACCATGAAAGCTTGGCTGCCATAAGCTAGTTATCCCTATGGTAACTTTTCTCACACCTCTAGCTTCAAATTTTGAAGGTCTAAAGGATTGTTAGGCCACACTTTGTTTAACTGCTAATCAAATGATATGTATATTTGTATAAGTCTAATTAAATAATCTGGAAGCTCCAATAAATGCATTTGTGAAAGAAATCCGCATCTGAAAGCTCTCAAAGTTAATCTACTCTTCAATAGTAAGAATTTTGAATCTTTCTTCTATCTATGATATTTGTATGAAAGTAAAGTTATGAAAAAACTAAAATCTGCAAGTAAGACAATAAGTGCATGAATAACTAGAGAAAAATCTGATGAATATGATCTCCTAGATGGAGATATCTATGAAAAGAATCTGCTCTTATCTTCCATATGGAGATATCTGTGAAAAGAATTTGATAAAACCTCCCTGAAAAAGAATCGTAACCCAAAAACTAGGATCTACATTCATGTTTTGATGGGTAATTTCCCCAGGCATGTCACTAGTGTGATAGTGGAAACTAATGGAATTATCCTGGTCACTTGTTGTAGTGGGTGATATTAGGGACATGCCTTAGAATGTTACGATGGTAATCGAGGATAATTCTATTCATAGAGTTATACGTGATCTACCCTTCCTCAGGGCGTTAACGTAGAGGGTAGTTTTCTAATTCTGGCCTATCTTCGGGAGGCACTCTTGTATCAATCCCATAAGATGGGATCTCCTGTTTCCATTTCTAACCTTGGATTGTGTGGAGTGAACATAATCTATTCTCGATTATTTGTCCCCTTTGGCTAGTAGGATCCACTATCCCGGATCTGCAAATATGAATAAAAAAGTTTAAGTTATGTCCCAAAGAAAATAAGAACAAGAAAGAACTAAATTGCATCCCAAGCATGTCTATTCAAGTTTAGTTTATATCTTTCCTCTGTTTAGTCTTATTATTGTTCAGCGCTCTATTATGATGTACTTGCTGAGCTATTAGCTCACTCTTACTTTTCTTCCTTCCAGATGAGAGTTACGAGTTGATGCTCGATTAGTTAGAGCAAGGTGGGAGATAAGCTAAAGAGATTGGCTGGACTCCGAGGACTAGTAGTTTTGTATATGTTTAATGTAATAGATTATAAATAGTTTAGTTAGTATATTGTTGTATATGACAATGATGAATGTATCGTTTAGCTTCTGCAAATGATTTTACGATTTTAGTTTGCTTCCACAATATTTACTTGTGATCTGGGATTTTGTTATTGTCCTAGATGGCATCTTTCTTAGATTCAATATAGTAGTAGAGATACTCTGTTGGAGCCATAGATGATATGACAATTGTGGATCTTGTGTGAAATGTTGTGATTGTGGCCGAATCTTAAAGACTGGCTATTTTGTGTGTTGTACAGGTTTATTTATACATGTTGTATGTATGGTTTTGGCCCACATGTAGGGAAAATTCTACCCGATTTTCTATAGAATTTCATGTTATTTAATATTTATATTAGTTTAATATATTTATTGACGAAGGTTATTACAGAAAAATAATCCGTTCCGTCACAGTTGGTATCAGAGAAATGAGATGCCTTAGGTTTGATTTGAATCGTATGCGGAAGCTTAGGATAGATTAAGATTGATCGGATAAGTAGATGTAAGTGTAGGACAAATTAAATTAGGTTGGATAATCCTAACTATTCCTGTTGACTAGCTTAGGCTTTGACTCAGTTAGGAATAGAGGATGAGGTTAGCTATCTAGTTCCTACACCCTAGATTGCACTTTAAGAAAAGTTTAGTCATGACTTTGCCTTCTTATAGGATATCAGTAACCGTTATGACCCTTTGGTGAAGGCCCATTTGTGATAGTAGTCGGTCGTGAGGTCAAGAGAGCAATAAGAATGAACCTTGAGGTTCCAAATTGATTGATGCCGATTTAGTGCTTGAGCTGATCAGCATTGATTAGATGTCTAAGTTAATCGGTCTTAGTTTGAAGTTTAGGCTTGATCATTTCTCGGTTGATGTCCTAAAAGGGATACTTAATCAACCTGGTAAGTATGGTGGGTAATTAGAATTGATGGCTCAAGGTTCATGTGACTTGAAGTTGATTTTGGGATAATAAATTTAAGGATACCGATTTAGGATCAATTCATAGTGATTAAATGCATGAATTTTTGGGTAATACGAATCCAGTCGGAATTAAAAAAGGTATTTGTGGATGTTGATGTGAAATGTATTGATAAGATTTCTAGCTATGAAAAGTTTTAAGGATATATATATTCAAAAGAAAAGATCAAGCCGACTTGTTTTAATAGATGATTGAGAGTCAGGTTGAAATCAACATTAGCCTTTGAGGATTTTGTATGGAATTAAAGGAGTATTGGTTAGGTACTGTTGTAGGTATCTTGGAACCTCTCGGAAGTAAGATAAATTGATAAGGTTGTTATGGTTGGTTGAGTAATTGGTTACTTGGAAGATTACTGAATTGATAAGCGAACGCAATGAATGGATAGATTATTTTTAATTTTGATTTGTGTCCCTAGCATGATGATCATGGGTGATTGAAAATTATGCCACGACAGCATTTGGATAAAGATATGGCTACTACGAGGCTCGGGAGCACCCTTTGGGTTTTGAGGTTTTGTGGGCATCCATGAATTTTATGGGTTCGATCTGTCGGCCATATTCAGGCCTACATTGGGATAACTACGTTAATTGTGGGGCCGTAGGTACTCCGTCGGGGATTGTATCTTGAGTTGAGAATGATTGTTAATTGTGAGGTTCTGGGTCTAAAAACATAATAAGTATGAGGTAATCAATGTGATAATAATTAATACTAGACCTATTGAACAAATGAGCATGTTTATCGGAAGAAAAATCGGGTTGTGGCCTTATGATGCTCTGCCAGCAAGGTCGCGCCTGATGTGGGCTCGAGCGCAAAAAGGTAGTAGCGCGCCCTCTCACTGCACGCCTCTACGCGCTCAAGCACAGCCCGGCCGTGAGGCCCAGCTAGCCAGGCGCTCAAGCGCCCGACAATTATAAACACCCGACCTACTTCGTGTTTTCTCATTTCCCAAGAACCAAACCCTTTTAGAGAGAGAGAGCGCTAATTCTAGAGAGAGGAAGGGGGAGATCGAGCCCGTGGAGTCTGAATTCGTCCGAGAGCAAGCTATAAAAGTTATAGTACGCGCCGAGGCAAGTATTCTCATACTCACTAACATTTCTCTTCCGATGTTTTTCATTTATCATTAGGTATTTTTGTGTCAATACCCACCCAAACCATGGAAAATGGATTACCCATGACTTGAGACCAAGGATTATGTAGTTTATTGTCCGATTTACTCACCGATCCGGTCGGTAGAATTCCACAAAACCCTAACCTACGGGAATTTTGGTGTTTTCCATTTCCCCGCCGTATTTCATTGAATCGATGCCTAAATATGAATCACGACATCCCAAATGCATATATATGTCGGCCCTGCGATCGATCTCGCACGTTTTGACCCGTTCGCGGCATCCGAGCCCTCTAAAAGTACACTGTTACTGTTCATCCGAAATGAAATGGGAAATTAGCATTTTCACCCACGTGTTATGTTAAATTGACCCCAAAATATTAATCGCCACATCCCAATTGTATGTATATATTGACCGGATGTCCGATGCCGCAAGAATTGACCTGTTCGCGGCATCCGGGAGCTCTAAATGTTCCATGTTACTATTCATCCCAGTTGAATGGGGAAAATTGCATGCTTCCACCCATTTAATGCTTAAGAGATTTGTGTCTAATTGATCATGTTAAATTGTATGCCCTGAAAATGTGCAAGTGTGCACCAGAAGTAAGGGAGTGTATCCTGGAGGCTTCTAGGGTGGTATTTGATCACCGGAGGCAAGTAAATCCAAACTCTCTTATGAGATTGAATTGAATGGCTAAAAAGGTTTAAGTTCTAAAGAAAGGAAGGAACCGAGCAAGTAAATGGAGGGGAATCCATCAAAGTACGATATGATGGATTTGATCTCCTAGATGGAGATATGTGATTGATTTGATCTCCCGGATGGAGATGAGGATGGGAATGTGATTTCTTGATTGGAAATGTGATGTACATGTGGTGGATCTTCCCTCAATGAATGATTAATCCTAAAACTAGGACCATGGTTCATTGGGGTAGTATTCTCTGATTTTCCAAGTCCATCATGGTGTGAACCTAAGGAATACTTAACAACGTATTCTTGCCGCTCGTGGGAGCGGGTGATATTCATGGTACGCTTTACGATACAACTATGGAAGATTGAGGATTGCCCTGGTCCCTGGGGGATATGGGGCGAGTTGAGATGGCCGAGTGCTGTAGGCCTAAAATGTAGACGATTGTCAAGTACTACAGACCTAAAGTGTGAGGCCCGAAAACTGAAAACGTGATAATCAGATGTAATTAAAATGATTAATGTCATTAAGAGGCCAAGTATGTAGAGAAAAAGTGATAGTTAAAAGTTGAAAAAATATCTGAGATCAACAAGCAGCAGTGTGGCGCCTGCTGCGTGCCTGAGACACTGCAGCGAGCGCAAAATCAAGTAGCTGCCCCGCTCGCCGCGTGCCTACTGGCTACTCGAGCATGAAAAACAGAATGTCGCCCGCTCGTTGAGCGCTCGAGCCCAGTCGCAACTTTTGCCTGCGTTTTGATGTCATTTATTATAAATAGTAGGGGAAAAGGAGAATGGGAGAGAAAGAGAAGAGGCACGAACGAAGAAGTGGAAGAAGAAGAGAGGAGAAGAAGGGGAAATCACTTGTTCCAACCCATACCCGGTAAAACAACGGTAGATCGGGCCAAGGCAAGTGTACCTCGGACGTTATTTTTTTTTACCGATTCTCTTGCTTTAAAGTTGATGAATATGTTGCAAAAATGATGTTGATGCATGTTTAAAGTACATGAAGCATGTTTCCTTCGATTAATCAGTTAGATTTTGTGTTTATCCATGTTTAATGCAAGTTTTGGCTTCGATTTCGTGAATAAGCATGAAAATAGTGTTCGATTTGTCTTTAAAAGTATGTGATGAAACCCTAGCTCAAAAATGTTGTGTAGTTTGAGTAAATTGCATGATTTAATGTATATGCATGGCATCTATGACATTAATTTCATGAAACAAGTACATGTTAGAGAGCGATTTGAGCCCGAAGGTTTTGGTGAAGCCCTATGTATGGAAATGAAGAGCTTTTGAAGAGTTTTAACCGTAGCTTGTGTTATATGAAAGTTAATTGACATCGAGATAAAGCTTCTAGTATAAATTATTTTTGAAAATTTGCACGAACTTATACCGATGAAAATTCCGTGCACCGTTGAAGCAAAACTAAAGGAATTTTTAGACCGTTACCGTATGCTCTGAAGTTAATTGAAAGTAAATTGTAAAACTAAGATTATGAAAGAAAGTTTTCAAATAAAAGGTTATTTTTGTTATTGTTAATCTAGACCCGGGACTGACTACAGTCCAGGTAAGTTCTCGGGTGATGCCTTAGAACTTTACGGTGGTTATCGAGGATAACTCTATCAATGAAGTTATTTGTGGTCCACCCTGCCCTTGGGGTATTACGGTTAGGAGGAATTACCGTTACCAGCCTACCTTCGGGTGGCATACCGTATCGATCCATAAGATGGGATACCCCTATTACAGTCACAGGCCTTGGATTGTGTGGAGTGAACATAATCTATCCTCGATTATTTGCCCGCTCAGCTAGTAGGGTATACTGGCAGGGTCTATTATCGATATGTTATGTTACCGTTTACCGTATCGATTACCGATATAAAGTACCGTTCATCATTTACCGTACTGATTACTGATATAAAGTACCGTTTGCCATTAACAAAGTATCGATGACTGTTTATATGATTATTGAATACTGTACACCGATTAGTGCTTACCATTTTCTGTTTGCTAGTTAACGTTTATTGATTACTGTTTACAGTTTACTTATTACTATTTACCAATTACTGGTTTCTAATTCTAAAATTTAATACCGTCAAAGCATGTTTTCTCTATTTCCTGGTTTATATTCTGATTACCGTTCCGTTTATGCATAGTTATATGACCGTTCTGCATCACTGTTTTACTGCTCATGTGCATGTACGTTGCTAGGCCTCGGCTCACTATTTTATTATTTTTCCCCCCTCCAGATGAGACAGTAGAGTTACTGTTTGATGAGAAAGAGTAAACAGAGAGGAGTTGTTTGAAGACTTTTGAGGACCATAGCACATTGGAGCTATATTGGAAGAGCCTGTCGATGTAAAGGCTTAGCTGGAAATGTGATTTTTGTATGCTAACTTTATGTTTATGGATGTTCTAGAACATGTGAATTTTTGTATGAAAAGTATATGTTATGTATGACTGTAAAAAGGAATAGCTATGCTTCTACTGGTTATTAGTTTAACTTCCACTCTAAACTTTAGATTTACTGTACAGGTCCTAGACAACATCTCATTATTAAACTGTTAGTGTAGCTAATGTGTTTATAGATTTGTGCCATGGATGGCACATGTGATCCTGTGTATGCTTGTTGTATGAAATTGTGGACAATTGATAGTTGTTTGTTATTATGGATGATCATACAGGTTGTATTTTGGGTTTTTCATCCATTTACAAAGGGGACACTATCAAAATTTCTGGAGAAGTCTGCCTTATACTTTAGACCGTTAATTGTGTTTCTATTTTGACGAAAGCTTTTGAGGGCAAAAAAAAATCTGTTCCGTCACAATTAGTATCATAGAATTGAGATGCCTTAGGAATTAATTGTTCAAAAAAAGGAACCATAGGTTTGAATCTCTCAATAGAATTCCTATTGGAATAAGTAGAGGAAGTTAAGATTGTTAGGACCCATAAGGGATTGGTTCTTAGGCATGGTTAGAAATTCCTTAAAGATGTTGAATATTTCTTTCTCGCCCCATTGGATCCTTGTCCTTATATCCTTGTGTTTGCCTTGATTATAGGATAGCAAGTAGAAGAGGTGGAAGGAATGGTCGCGGTGGCGCTAGCACGCCGTATGATAGAGAGGCCACTTATATTAATCTATTGGAAAGGATGACCAACGTAGTGGAGTCTATCGAGCAAAAGTACATGGCTTCGAATTCTACACCCGAGCTAGCTCTGACACTTCTTGGTCCTACAACACATGATAGATTCACAGCTGAGCGAGCACCGAGCTTCCTAGGAAAGCCTGATCCGGCTGAAGCAGACGTGTGGATGAAAAGAATAAAAAAGATATTCGCTGTGCTTGGCTGTACCGACCAGGAAAAGGTCACATTTGTTGCGTACAAACTGGAAGGTGAAGCTGATAGTTGGTGGGATATGAAAAAAATGGTGATGGAAGTGCCTAATGAAGCCATTACCTGGGAGATGTTTGAAGATGCATTTCTGGAAAAGTACTTCCCATCCAGTCTCCAAGATCAGAAGGAGCTAGAATTTATGAGACTGAGACAAAGGAACATGACGGTCAAGGAATATGATGCCTAGTTCACTAAGCTGTCCCATTTTGCACCTTTCTACGTAGAGGATGAGCAGAGGAAATCGAAGAAATTCCTGCAACGGCTACGGGATGACGTTAGGAAGTTACTGTCTGTTTTAAATCTCCAAACTTATGCTGAGATCTTGGACCGAGTAGTGATTTATGAGAAGGAGGCAGAAACTGAGAGATTCTATTAAAAGAGGACTGCCATCCGAGCGGGAGTAAGTATCGAGTCAGCTGCGGGGTCTTCTGGACCGTCCAAGAAGACTAGGACAGCTGACAAGGGAAAAAGTATTGTATCGGCTCAGTCAGTAACCGGTACTAGAGCATCGGCTGATGACTGTACCTTCTGTTGGAGGAAACACCTGGGACAAGCATGTCGTAAGATGTCGGGAGTGTGATTTAGATGTGGGCAGCAAGGCCACATTCTCAGGGACTGTCCCCTACCTCCGAGGCTAGAAGGAAAGAAGCCTACTATCTCGGCAAAAGCCTTCGCAGTGGCTGTTCAAGATCCGGAGGCCTATCCGAATGTTGTGGAAGGTACTCTTTCTATTTGTGGAGTTTCTGCATCCATATTATTCTACTCGGGGTCTACCCATTTCTTTGTTTCCCCATAATTTGCATGCTGTATCATATCTACCCCGTGTGTTTTGGATTGTAAATTATATGTGTGTACTCCCACTGGATCATCTGTGATTATTGATGTGATGTATCCAAAATGTGTGGTTGAGGTGAATGGGAACCATTTGGTTGTGGATTTTGTGTTGTTTGACATGGGTGATTTTGATGTGATCCTTAGGAATGGACTGGCTGGCTAAATACCATGCCAGTATTGACTGTTTTTTGAAGCGAGTTTATTTTAACATTCCTATAATAGAGCGCTTTTTCTCTCAGAGTATTAAGAAAAAGGGGGTGCATATGTTGATCTCTGCTTTACATGCTAAGCATTTGATAAGAAGTGGATGTAGAGCTTACTTGGCATATGCCTGCACTACTGGAAGTCCTAGTGTGCCAGCTAAGGACATCCTGGTTGTTTGTGACTTTGAGGATGTATTTCCAGAGGGGTTATCTGGATTGCCTCCACATCGGGAAATTGAGTTTGAGATTATTGTTGTTCCTGGTGTTAGTCCAGTTTCTAAATCACCCTATTGTATGAACCTGGCTGAATTGAAGCAATCGAAGTTGTAATTACAGGAGTTGTTAGACAAGGGTTTTATCAAAATGAGTGTATCTCCTTGGGGTGCACCGGTGTTGCTCGTAAGGAAGAAAGATGGATCCTTGCGGTTGTGTGTTGACTATTGTGAGTTGAATAAGATCACGGTTAAAACTAAATACCTTCTACCGCGCATTGATGATTTATTTGATCAGTTGCACGGATCTCGAGTGTTTTTAAAGATTGATTTGAGGACTGGTTATTACCAACTGAGGATCAAGCCGGAGGATGTGGCTAAAATAGCTTTTTAGAAACGTTATGGCCATTATGAGTTTCTTGTTATGCCTTTCTGCCTTACAAATGCTCCAGCTGCTTTTATGGATTTGATGAATAGGGTTTTCAGGCCGTACCTGGATAAATTTGTGGTGGTATTCATTGATGAAATCTTAATTTATTCAAAGGATCATGAGGAGCACAAAATTTATTTGAGGAAGGTACTTTAAGTGCTCCGCGAGGAAAAATTGTATGCCAAGCTGGGTAAGTGTGAGTTCTGGCTCGAGAAGGTGATGTTTTATGGGCATGTGATTTCTGATGCTTGCATTTCTATGGATCCCAAGAAAATAGAGGCTATTACAAGTTGGAGCAGACTAGCTTCTGTGACTGAGGTTTAGATTTTTCTGGGTATGGCGAGATATTACAGGCATTTTGTAGAGATTTTCTCGCATATTGCTATGCCTCTGACTCGGTTGCTGAAGAAAGAGGCTAGGTTTTTGTGGACAGAGGAGTGTTATCTGAGCTTCTAGGAGCTAAAGGATCGTTTAACCACCGCTCCAGTGCTGATTATTCCAGAGGGTTCTGGAGGCTTTGAGGTGTACTTTGACGCCTCTAAGGCGGGTCTAGGGTGTGCGTTGATGCATCACGGTAAGGTCGTGGCATATGGATCTAGGCAATTGAAAGTGCATGAGAAAAATTATCCTACCCATGATCTCGAACTTGCTACTGTGGTATTTGCATTAAAAGTTTTGAGACATTATCTATATGGTGAGAGGTTCCTTGTGTATTCTGATCATAAGAGTTTGAAGTACTTATTTTCACAAAGGGAACATAATATGAGACAAAGGAGGTGGCTTGATTTCTTGAAGGATTATGATTGTGGACTACAGTACAACCCAGGGAAGGCCAACATTGTTACATACGCATTGATTTGCCGATCGGGTTATGTGGTGCACCTATAGGTCAAAAAGTTGGAGATGTTGGATTATCTGAAGCAGTGTGATGTCCAACGTTATGCCAAAGGTGATAGAATGCTCCTGTCTTACTTTCAGATTCAACAAGAGGTAGTTAGTGAAGTTAAAGAGAAGCAGGTGAATTATCCGTTCCTCATTGATATTGTTAGTGTTTGAGTAGAGAATCTCGAGCTGATTTTAACATCTGGGCTGATGGTGTGTTGAGGTTTAGAAATTGATTATGTGTACCGGATGATAAAGGGTTGAAGGAGAAAATTTTGAAGGAGGCTCACCGGTCTCGATATACAATCCACCTGGGAACGAATAAAATGTATCAGGATCTGAAGAAAACCTTCTGGTGGAGAAATATGAAGCGAGATATCATTTCCCATGTGGAGAAATGGCTAGGATGTCAGCAACTGAAGGCTGAGAGGAGGAAGCCTTCTTAACTGCTGCAACCAATGCCAATCCCGAGCTGGAAATGGGAGGACATTGCTATGAATTTTGTATCAGGTTTGCGGAGGACCCCTAGGAATCATGACGCCGTATGGGTTATTGTTGATCGGCTGACAAAATCTGCCCACTTCTTTGCAATCAGGACAACCTATTCGCGTCATAGGTTGGCTCAGTTGTATGTAAATGAGATCGTGAGGCTTCATGGAGTTCCTG
>JAOVVI020000564.1:0-30613 GCA_028571085.2 Nepenthes alata | reverse complement strand
ATGGCTAAAGAAATAAGAACTAGAGCCTCTTAAGTAAAATCAGTAAGAAACTGAACCAAGGATTGTTCTGTAGGAATTGTTCTCTGGCATGTCTTCGGATGTTACTGTGGTAATCGATGATGACTCCATCCATAGTGTTATATGTGGTCCGCATTCCTCAGGGTGTTACGATGGAAGACAAAAATTAAGATTATTTGATCATCTAATCCTTGGGATATAAATAAGGAGGAATTTATGATGATACAGTCTTCGGATTAAAGCTAAGATTATTTGATCATATCCTCAGGATATAAATAAGGAGAAAATTTCATGATGATGCTGTTTTCGGACAACCAAGGCCTTAGATTGTGTGGAGTGAACACAATCCATTCTCGATTATTCGCTCCCTTAGTTGGTGGGGTCCATTAGCCCTAATCCCTCAAGATGATTAAGAAATTATTTCAAAAAGACAAGAAATTTAAATTATTCCATGATTTTCAGTAAAGTATTAAGTATTAATTTTGTTTATTGTTACCATGTGTCCGCAGCTTTTAACACTAACTTTTCTCTATGCACTTGCATCGTTACATGCTTGTACTATCTATATGCATGTTTTAAATATATATGTTTTGATTAAATGACCTTGTACATTCATGTTCTTATGATACCTTACTGAGCTATTGGCTCACCCCTTACTATTTTCTTACCCTCAGATAACTAGGAAATTATGCCTGACGAGAAAGAGTGAAGTCGGACGGCCTAGATAGGCAGGAGAGCCGATCGGGATTTATATAGCAGGGCATGTCCGATCTTGATGTATTTTGGATTGTTCTTTTTTGGAAATTTTTGTATAATGACCCTACAGTGTAGATTAATGGATACTTAGATGCTTCCGCTAAATTTTTATGGTTTAAAAGTGATTTTCGGTTCCTAATGGCATCTCACACATCTTTTGGTGATTAATATGTATATATATATTAAGCCGACCCACCTAGTCAAGATCGACTGGTTGTTCGACCGTTTGCGATATTGTGCACGTAACTAAATTTTAAGTCCACCTATTTAAGTTCCTTTGGGGCCAAGGTGATTTTCCGGCCATGTGTGTGTGAATTTTTGGCGGAGGTTATATGGTGGACTATGACCTGTTCCGTCACAGATGTCTACATTGAGTAAATCACTAAAGAAAGATCTTCTGAATCGGCATCATAGCATTGCAAGGAAACTAAGTAATGTAGCCAGTATTTTGCAATTCCTTGAGATTCTTCAATAACAATTTCGTAGCTGTGAACAAGTTATCAGTGGGCACCAAGTAGCTCACACCACCTTGTCAATAATTCAGTAATCAGTGACTGATTTGTTTGTCATTCACTAGTTTGTCGCCTATATTTCACTAAGTACAATCAACCTCATAGAAGATTGCTAAAACTTGGACCTTTTTCAGTTCGCATGCATGGCATGAACGTGAAGCAAGGGACAGGGCAGACACTTGGATCATGGATACACACCTGTTCTGCAATCCTCACGCAGGAGCATGGACCACAAAAGGAAGATAATAGGATCAAAGCGAATCTTAATGAACTAACAGCCCTGTGCAATGCAGGCCTTCTTCAATGTGTTCCAAAAATACTTTGGTTGGATGTGCCAAACATTAAAAGTCTCACCTTCCAATTCCTCCAATATTATGTCTAAGTTATGGATGATGCAAACCTTTAGGAAAAAGATATACCATGATAACCCATTAATGATTTTTAAATTGTCCAAAAATGTGCGAAAAAAATCTTAACATGGCTACTATTACAACTTTTTTGCTTTTCAAAAATAAAAGATTATATGAGGGGAAAACAGGCAACATGAATCTAATGATGGTTCATTCCGGTATTACTTTAGATGATATGATTTTGAATCAGCCCTCTTTTCAACTTGGCAGGCTTCTCTTGTCATAAAGAGTAGTTCTTCTAAGAACTCAGGGATGGGTCATCCCTGTAATAAAATTTTAGTTTCTTGCTCGACCAAAAAAGAAAACATCTAAAAAGGAAAGCAAACAAAATTCGCAATGATAAAAGTATCTTTTAACATCCATCATTTAGGTTCATACTAAAGGTCAGTTTCCCACAATTGCTCACTTTCAAGTTTACTTGGTTCTCCCGCATCACTTTGAAGAACGCAACTACTTACATTAAACACTCTTAGCCACGTACTTAAATTTTGTGAAGAAGAATGTACGGAATCATAAAAATGTGGCTTATTGCAGTATGTATTGTGACATCAGTACATTGACATTGCACCAAATAACAGGTCAAATGAAATGATGCAATGATAGAACATGAGCTTTTTATTAAATTCATTTTGAAGTTTTAAAACACAAAAATGCATATTTTGAAGAACAATATTAGAAAAAAAATGTAGAAACAATTAGTATTAGAAATTTATTACGTGCTATTGTGAACAGATTGTCATGTGTACCTCATATAACACAAAGAAACATAGCAAACAAAAATGTGACATATGATAATAATAAACATTATTTTAGCAATTTACTGCAATAATATTTAACGTATATACAAAGAGTCGACATTTTAGCCTACAATCTTGCACACATTCCCTTACAAAAAAGATCAATACATCAACCACTAGAAGATTGTTTGTAAATTTAGAAAACTTTTGAGAGACATTTAGATATGTGTATATTTTATTTTATATCAATATATCAATATAAAAAGCTATTTCAAGACTCTAAAGACATGCATATCATAGAATATTTCATAAAATATCCAGAAATCCAAGGCATTAATCTCTTAAAATAAATTCCAAATTACAAAATTTTCCAAGGAGCAAGAACATCACAAGTGAACCTGGTATAACAAAATGCATCTCCTAACTACATGACAGAAACATAAACTGAGGAACCACCTAAAACTCGATTAAGGATGAGTGAGGCACCTATAAGTATGGCAATCGATAATAGGAAATAAAAAGTGGCACAAAACAGAATAAACTATAGAAGATAACAGCTGATATTACCTAACATCGAAGAATGGTTTCTTTATATGCTTCTCTAAAAGTTTTCTTGCATGTTCACGAACCTAAAAACATACACAAGAGATAACGATTTCCATGAACAATTGAGTATGACATGAATGCTATAGTTCAGTTAGGACTAAAATGTTTATAGTAAAAAGAAAAGCATGTATATCTTTAAGCATTACATGCATTCTACTCAAAATTGTACAATTGAATACTGGCAGCCTTAAAGAGCGATTAACAGACTTCTAACAGCCAACTTGCAGCTTTATAATCAAGCTTCAAACGATTACTTCGGAAAATAGAATAAAAAGAGAGGTAAGAAACATGAATGTGCATATTTTCGAATGTGCACAAAGCTTGACAACTATTCTGTGTTTACAGGGATTTAAATGATAATCTTGATAATTCTTATCATGCATAATGGCAACTCGGCAATTTGCACTAGGTTATACCACTCTGTTTGCTTAAATAATTCACCTCATTTTCCCTGAAGTTCTCATTTCTTTGTCATCATATTCAAAACTACTAGCAACAGATTGTCTGCATGTGTAATGATATACATGTGGAAACCACCTACATAGCATGTGTATGAGGGGAACACAGATATAACATTTGTTTTATTTCTTTCTTTTTTGGGCTAAGTAACATCGGTGGTTGATTAAATTTAATTATCTATATATACACCCAAGCTGGGCATCCTTCCACACTTGGCTGTAAAACAGGGGAAATGATTTCAGGTACAACTGACCCCTGCTTTATAAATTTCTCAAGAGGGAGTCGGTTTGGGGACTGAAGGCAGTTTCTAATGCATACAAACAGTTTAATCTGAACTTCCATTTCTTTTATCTTCTACCAGTCACAATCAATCTCATTTCTATAAATGCTCTAACAAATAATCCAAGTCACTGCCCCATAGAAAAGTGATCTTAAAGTCTTTTTTCCTTTCCTCGTCTACAACCCTAGTGGTGTTCAAGTAATTCTCAATCCATAACTCTGTCAGTGGTGAAAAACTTTTTCTTGCATCCTTCAGAAATTTTACTGAAGCACTTACTAATGATGTAAAGGGTACAAAGAATATGAAAAGGATTCTAACTTAGAGGAAGAGTAGGTCACACGAGGGGTGGAAGTGGCAATCCACCACAGACCACCCTTCTTGGCATTAACGTTTACTCAGAATAACAATAGTAAACAGTATCAGCTTCCTCACAGCTCAATTGGCCATTAAGGAAGCTCCCATGGAAGCTTTGGTTTATTACACTAGGTTTGCAACCTCTACTAAATTTGCCTATATGATATTTGCAATATTTGGTACACTTATGATATATCACGGACAATAATGCATTTAAACAATAGGCAGTGATTTGATTGGACATTTTATCTCACTTGTTCTGCTCCAAACTTGAGACCTCATTTAGAGAGATTGGCTTTAAAGACTACAGTATTGTGGTCTTAAAACGTATTATATGTCCGGCCATGGACAAGTGTAAGCTTTGGAGGGAGATATATAAACTAAGTTAGAAGTCCACAAAGGGTAATTCTCTTTGGTTATGGGTAATCTCATGGAGATGGACTTAGGTACGGAAGGTTTCTACTTGCCAAATTCCCTATGACTTTTTCTGTTGAACATTGGTACATTGAAGGCCCTTTATTGACCTAGAAAGATAAAAACAAAGATTCCAAACTTTGAACAAGCTTACCTAAAGTTTGTAAATAATGCTAAGAAATTGATAGAACCTTTATCTAGCATATTGCCACTTGCCCAGAGCAGAGCCTCTAGTAGCACAATTGAAAATTAATTGGGAATATCATATGTAAGAATAAATCCAATACTGGTGGAAGGTGTTGAAGAAAGGCTCAAAAGAAAGAAATTGAGGTTCACGACGCTTCCCCACAACCAACAAGAAGCACCAAAACTGTGAAAGTAGGGCTATCAAATTTAGAGAGTTCTACAAATGTTCTTGGTTGACACCAAGTAGTTGATGTTTTCAACTCCAACTCATTAAAACAATTGTTCGTTTCCATCAACAGCATGCAAAAATTATGAATAAGCCATCTTCCTATCAAAGGTTGAAGAGTCGACTGAGCATCTCAACAACAGAATTCAATGCTAGAGAATAAAGGAGAGAAACTTTTTGGTAAACATTAGACCTCTCTCCCTGCAAAATATGACAGATGAAGATCAAGACCAAGATAGAAAGTGAGAAATTTTTTTTCTTTTTTTTGAATTGAGGTACAAAAGAGTCTGTAAAACTGTGCAGCACATAGCCAATAGGTCTTTTTATGACTATTCTCATATATGTACACATTGTGCATTGTACATATTCTACAAGAACAAAATTTAGAGCTCCGCATACACTTGAAATATGGTACCTAATGTTACCTTCTATTCTAGTGTGATTTGAATAATCTGGCCCTTTAACAGGGACAAAGGAACTTGCCAATATGCCCTTCCCCTCATGGGAGACCCAAAAAGGGAAACAAAAAGATTTTAAAGAAAATACTACTCAGAAGGGCTTTGATTCATAACTACATCGCCAAAGTTTGACTGAGAAACTTCACCAATTAAACAAGTGCCAACCTCAAAAGGATAGAATAGTATTTATAAAGCATGAATTTGTCAATTTCACCCAAAAAGATCGAAGAGAGATTGCAATCCTTTTAATGTTTATGCAACCCAGAAGGGAACTCAACCTACCTCACACATGTTATAACAGGTAACTGAATGCCTCAAAACCTTCAATAACAGACAAGTGCAACCTCAATTTTTATCATAAATGCTTACTTTGTTCTCCATTGAGCAAAGTGCAAACGTCCAACCAAAATTTTCATTGAGATTGCATAGGAGAGCATCAATCCACTCACTCTTGCCAGAGTTGGGAACACCGGTTACTATTGTCAACTCACCAGGTACCACCTGTCAATTTGATCATTAGAATAATGTTAGTTATGTTAAGGTAAATCTGAGAACTACAAATTTTTAGATCTTTACATCCCCTGCTGATATCTATTTAGACATGATTTAGCTGACCACCATGCATGGCGACACAATTTGTAAGGGGGAAAAAAAAATCATTTTATATTTCATGGCATTTATAGATCACATAATGTTGCACAACTTACATAAGATGCTGGAACTGTCTCTGTTGGTCTGTCAGTAAACAATTTAAGACTTAAATTTCAACAATGACTTCACAGATGAAAAAATAAAAATTGTTTTCATCTTTCCTTCAATGAGTTGGAACTTCAAAAGGAAAAATCAATTGGGAAGAATTTTGATTAAAGGTTAGCCTTTGAGGACAATTTCATTTGCTTTTCCTTTTCCCTTGACTTAATTTTCAGCTAGATTAAAAAAGAATTTATCAAGAGGAAGAAATAAATATTAAAATGAGGATGGCATTTCTAAGACAGAAAGATTGAGCCAAAAAGCAAATGAAAAATAGAATCTTCCTTGACATCTGGGAATAGCACTCTTCTAATAGATTCTACTGACCCGGAGTTAAATGATTGATGTTGTAACAAACCTTGATGAGGGGCAGCATAGTGCACAAGGTTCCCATATCCTGCAATTTGGGGAGGTTCAGTTGTACATAGGTTTGAAGCTTCCTCGTAGAGACATTATGTCTATTTTGAACCGGTAACCTCGGGCCCTCCAGGTTATAATGGAGCAATCTTACTGTCACACTAACACTTACCCTCGGATAATGAACCTTGATTAAGTAACCACTTAGCTTGATTAGGTGTGCAAAGTTTATCTCCAGATTGGTCTTGAAGGAATGGAGCAAAATACTCCACAAGCTTCAAGATGAAGAAATCTAGTTGTGGAGCATGTCATTAGGTTCATAACGTATATTTATTAATTGTTTTTTCCTCAATTAAGGTCAAACAATTAATGAAACGAATCGCCCTGCCATTGATATGATCTTATGCATTTTTTGACAAAAAACTTGCTCATTAGATGCACTGGCTTCGTGATAAAGTGTTTTCATATGAGGAGGATTCCAAGGAGAGGATTTCTGAAGTACTTTGACCTGAAAGATGCTTATTTAAAACTCATAACAACCTCCACAAAACAACTAGACTTGCTGGACAAGCCTAATCTCTCAGTGCAAGTAGTCAGACTCACAAAATATGAGAGCTTATCTTCTTTTCACATAGCTGGTGTCATCAGCAACCCCCCCCCCCTTTTGGCTGACAATTGCTTTAAGCAGCAGCAACTTTTGGCAGACATGGAAATAGGCGATGGATGCTTTTCCACAAGTTTTTTCGTCAAAGTTTGTGCTAAGATGCAACAAAAGCAGGGCAAAGAAAAGCAAACACAAACACTATCCTCACACACAACACAGCTACTGCACAATTCGACACAGCACAATCCCTTCTTGAAATAGATTCATAACAGCCATAGCACAACCACACAGCACTAATTTACAAAATGTCCTTTAACCTGTTAACAATTTCCATGTGAAGTGATGTGCTTAGCACCATCGTAAAGCAACTTTTGTAGCAACAACTTAAATATACACATTCAACATGAAATCTGCCATGAAAACCAACCACGCCATTATTCAATGCCAAATCCATGCTTCACAGCAGAAGTGATTTCTAAAGCATTTAGAAGGTAATGTACACTTTGGAAGAAAAACCTGGACACATGAAGAGGGTAGCCTAATTTCTCAATCAATATCACTTGCACATTTTCAAAGACAGGTTTAGATAATTGCATGGTTCCCTAGCAACATATAGCTCCCTGCTGTAAGAAATAGAGCACAATAAAACCATATCACCAGCTATGCATTTCATATTTGATGGTCCCCATAAATCAAGTAGGGCAAGGTGCCAGATGTCACACACAAGTGCAAAACAACACAAGGAAGAATAATTCTCATCACACCCTTAGACATCAATTCCTTACATTAAAGACTTCCTCTGGCTTTAATCATCATCTAGAAGCTGAGCAATTTTAAAGGAGGAAACACCAAGCCACAATGAAGATGGGAGATTTAACTTGTCAACCCCTTTTTAACATAAAAACGAGACCAGCAATGTACTCTTCAAGACTGTAAAATCTTTCTCTGTGCCTCCGCTATTATGTCATAAAGCAACCCAGGAATAGAAACAGAAGTCATTAGATCCAGAATCCAGATCCTGGTCTCATCCACTGGTGGTTTCCAGTATGTCAACATCAACCCTACCTTTCAATGATCATGCATCACCACATCCTTCTTCAGCAGCAAGGAAAACAAATACCAAATGTCTTAATATCAAAGTTACAATAAGTATATTCCCATCAGGCAAATTTCAATTTAAGTGTTCCATTTGAATTCTGGATCTCTATACTAAAGAACAACGTTTCGAACCATCCAATAATCTCACCACTTATATGCATCTGTCTTATATGTGGGTTTCCGTTTGTGTTTTACTATGACTACATGGCACATCAACGTGTCATCATTTCACAAAGATATGGATATTAGCTTGAAAGATTCACCCATATTCACTTAAATAAGCCTACCCACCATGTTGTGTTTCAGCTAACCATGCTCAGGATTCTCATTCCTATTCTATAATGTTAAAATGTTTTTGGGTAAGTGACAGTAACAAAAATTACAAATGTAAACTAGCTCTAAACAAAAATGGTGATAGATGAAGCATCTCCCACCAGTGTTCTGACAAGATTTAAAATATAACAGCTCACCTTGCTTATATTTTCCAATACAACATGCAAATAAACAATTTTTTTTCCTGTATTAACTTGTTCCTTAAAGGTACACATCTTGATAGACAATTACCAATGCCATTTCTCCCATAAGGTCTCATCAAAAGTCTAATTTCTCATTTAATGATATTGTAATATGTTTTGTAATTCACTCACTCAGGTTGCAAAACCCAAAAAGAATTTTACACATTCTCCACAAACATACTAGCATAAATTACATTTTACGGCATGTCTCGTACATTCTATCCTGCAAGCAAACAAATCACACAAATATATAGATCTCTCCTCATTCCTCAAGAAGAATAAGTCCGCTGCTAGTGACATTAAAACATAAGCATGAACAAAAATTGGGATCTAATTACACTATGTCACAAGAACAATACATGGGCATCAAAATCCATTCACTAGGAGGATGAGCCACGGGTTCATGGGAAGAATTCAGACAGACTATGAGATTTGAGCACATCCAGCGGAAACACGAGTGTTTTTACCATGAAAATTATTGTTAACTCTATACAACAAAATATCAGCATCATGCAAGTAGCAAACCTGGTGCCTTAGACATGACACCAACTAGATTTCATATATAGGAAAATACAATATGCATGGCTTCACATAAAGAAGATTACTAATGAAATAAATATATGGAAGGCTAAGAAACCCTCAACAGAATTTATGTTTGCTTACATTATAGTATGGGTCTAAACATCTCCAACCAGTTGAGAGACCAAGCTCATCACCAAGAACTCTGTGATAATAAGTATCAATTTCATGAAAATAATCTCTAAAACCAAACAATCCCCGAATAGGATATAATTCTGCTTTCTCAATTACTTCCTTGAGTACTGCTGGCCCCAGGTACATAAGCACCTATCCGCATAAAGCAACAGTTGGTTAGCTATACCCATCTGTATTTGCAAAAATATTAAATTTCAGGAGCTGAACATGACTACCAGAACATACTATTCAGTGAGATTTCCCACAGAAAATGCCATATCTTGTTAGATTAGACAGCCAAAATATAAGCTGATCATTTGACTGTTATTGGAAGGAGAAATAACTTTAGCATTTGCAATTAGGTGACAACAATTTACTTATCCAATTTCATCAACTAAACTTTGAACAGACTGAGGAAAGAATCATAACAAAATATACACATTCGAAGGCCACACAACCAAGATAAAAGGCAGGAGGAAGTGATTAAAACATTATCCATGCATTGGATAACCAATTTCAAGCTCTGGCCCATCGCTGTGAAGTTTGACCGTTCAAGAATGAAGTGATTAAAGCATTCATAATTCATTTTCTTCATTACCCAAAAGTACATACCAAAACATGTTTGCATTTGCAAGTAAGAAGGATCACTACCCTAACCTCATTTGCATCCTTGAAATAGTCAACCTCATTTTTCTTTGGCCATATAACTCGCCAGCATCTGCTAGTCCCAAAATTAGCATGTTACGAGATATTCAGGACATTGGAATTGATTTAAGAAGGGAACAGCAATGCATATCAAAACATGTAAACCTCTCTCTGCCAAGGCGGCGAGCAAGTTCCTCAGCCAATGCTTGACCAGGTGAATCTCCATCAGTTGCTAGAATTATTCGTGATACCTGTCAAAATGTTAAGAGATTAAAAGTCCTTAGGAGGTGTTTGGGCTTTATTTTGAAAAAAATCTCTTGGAAAATAATATTTTTTGCTTATGCAAAAAGTGTTTCTGATGTTATTCAGAAATTCCTTAATGTGAAACTTATTAGATAAACCCGGAACAACTTATAGAAAACCATGATTAGTTTTTAGGAGGCATTTTAGGGAATTTTGATCAATATATTTTTCCAAAATCTATTTCAACAGCAATACAAAACAGGTCCTTAGTTCAGCATCTACTTTTCTCGACCAGAAATGTACCAACCTTCTCTAGGTACTCCTTGCAATTCCACAAGTACTGGTACTTCGTATCCTAGCTTTACAAAACACACACAAACAACATCAGTCACGTTTTTTCTCCTACAACTTTTGTAGTAAGCAAAAGATTTTTTTTTTTTTTTTGATAAAAACAATTCATCACAGATACATCAGCCAGCAAAGAAGACCAAATTGCAAAACATGTGAAACTACTATTGAAATCACAATGGTGGTTGTGGTTTACAGCAGTAGGGTATCACAAATGTCACATCATTCACCACATTAATGTTATGTAAAGAATTTTCACCTAGAGAGACCCAAGAGGATTCGCCACATACCACAATTTTTTTACTCATATATATTGCAGGATATGGGTGTGTAGCTTGATTATTAGCATCATAGCAGCTCAAGCCATGTTTACAAGGATTTCATAGATAAGACGGAATGTGACATTGCGAAGCATCTATAAACCTACTATAGGTTGTTTTTCTAGATGATGATGTCATTAGTGTCAACCGTCAATGTCTTGTTCCTTTGGGGCTTGATCCAACACTATGATGGTGTTTGGTGTGATACTATTCGAATGAAATTAACACGTGATTCAGAAGACCTTAGCGATATGGCAATGAAGCAATGTAGGAGAAAAAAAAAGAACACATGCTCCTTTATGTCTAATGGAAGACCTGTCATTCTTCATTCTCTAAAGAATGTAGTAGAACATGTAAAAGAGTTAAAGCTAGGAGGAAGCAACACAAGAAATCACTTCCATCAAAAAACAGTCCACAAGTTGATTGGACAAACTCAGCTGGCAGCCATTTTGAAGGGACTAAACTTTTTGCCAGATCAAAATGATATTACTGATGCAAGCAGAGGACATAGATGTGAATACATGTGACAAGATGAAAACCAAGTGGCGAAACAACGAAGGAAACTCCTTTGTCAATGTTGAAGAAGAGGAATTTGTCTCCTAACAAAAGGCATTGCTTGGAAGAAAATAGGGCGCCAGATAAAGAAGTGGAAAAATCAGCAGTGAAGAGGCAGAGTGGCAGACGCTTCTCCAGTGATCCATCAAGCAAAGAAATACTGCAGTACTGATGGCAAAGAGTTTCAAAGTTCGTTCTAGAATTATAACAACAGTCCAACTGCCTTGTTCAATGTGCTGCTAGGGTAAAAAAATTTCCAGCAGCTGATTGCATTACCTCACTAAGTTTGACAATCTTCACGAAGAGAGATATATGTTGGCTCAACCACTTCTAGCTGAGCAAATGTTGAGCTATCATATTCATATTCTATAATATGCAATGCTTACTCAACAAGAGCGCATGGTTTTATTAATTCTCCATTGCTTTAAAACTCCAGGATGAGTACAATCCAATAGCAAAGAATGATACAGGCACCAAAAGGAGCAAGGAGAAGTAATTTTCAAGGCTGTTCTTCATATTCAATAGTTGACGGCTACTAGGGCAGAGTTGTAATTCCTAGGAGATCTTTTTTTGTTCATGCTGGTCATTTTCTCTTGATTTTAAAGCCCCATTAGAAGTCCAAACACAACAGATCATTTTCAACATGTTTATTATCAAAATAGTGTTGGTGATTAACAATACAATAATAAAGGTGGTCTGGTGCACAATGGTCCCCACATTGCGAGCTTTAGGGGATCAACTATACATGGCTACCAACCAATATGTACTATGTAGGCCGAGGGGCATCAGTTTTTGTCCTATAGATATGATATTTATACCAATCAACACTCTATGCCTGCTCCTAGCAAGATTCTTTCTCTTGTTAGCCTCTTCCATAGATTTCTCTCTCTCTCTATTGATTTAGCATAATTAATTATTAATTACAGAAAAATTATCATATCTGCTCATGTTATGTTAGTCACTTGTATGACACATGATTTTCATTATTCATAACAGTATATATGTGACATATTCATGCATAATCAATTAACAAATAAAGAAAATATTTATCTAGGTAAGAAATTAAAATTCAATTAAATACTTAAAATAACAATTCATGATAATACATATTTCAAATTATCAAACAAATATCAACAAAGTTTTTTACAGGTGTTATAATTGTCGTAGACTATTCAATTTCTCCATGTTGGCATGCCTTAATTTTATAGTCTTTGCTAACAATTTAGAGTAGCAGTTGCCATTACTGTTATGATATGCCTGCGATGGGTCACACAGTAATGTAAAACTACGATGTAGGTAGACTTATCTTACATTGTAGAAACACTATTTCATCGGTTTGAGCCTACAACCTTTAAGACACAATTGCAAAACCTTAAGTATAGATAAGACTCACCCTCTGTCAAAAAATTCTATAAGATCATTTATCTTGGTCAAACAAGAACAAGACCTCATTGCATCCAATATTAATCAAATCACTCTCTTATTATTGTATTACAATCATACATTTTAAGTAGCTAAACCATCTTAGCTACTTAACTTGTTGAATAATGTTTATTTATATCCAACTATTCATTAACTCACTACCTTCTTTTATTTGTAGCTTCATTGGCCTATCATATCCCAAGTTAGACCTTAAAACTAATAACCTTCCTTTTTCATTTTAGAGTGAACCCTAGACGAATATATTTGTGACACCATATCCAATTTCCTCTTTTCTCCAATTTTATACATACCAAAGTAATGAAATGATTTCTTTTAGGACAAAATCGACTCATTTGTTGTCTAAAATATTCTAACTTTTTTTGTTGGTCATTGTTAGAACCTTTTTCAACCCACACAGTGAGTCCCGGGCCCACGAAGAAGGAAGGATACATTAGAGGCAGCCTATAACAAGCTCAAATATTGTGTTAGATCTTTCAAGAAAGAATATTCACGGAAGTAGCCTCTCCACATTAAAGGAATAAAATCATGTTCACCAAACCCTCCTCAAAGCTTCTATATAAGAAGCCTCATGCACTTAACTACCCCTTTTATCAGGAAAGAATACTAACCAATTTTCTATTAGCACATTGACTATGAGCTGAATGCAATACTATTCCAAAAAATAATTAATCAATGACAAGTAAAACAAATTAGGGTTGAAATGGACCTGCTCCGGAGATGGCACATCCTTGGAAGAAACTGATGCAGGTGCACCATCAGGGACACTTACACAATTACGGAAGCCAGCTTCCTCCATAGCAAGCTTGTCCATCTCCCCCTCAACCTATAAACAAGGATCAGAGGGGACATTCACGAAGTATTAAGAGAACCCATGAGGAGGCTGCTTACAATGATGAGATCAGTTGCATCCTTTACATCATCAAGTCCATAAAATATCTTTTCTGTGTTATGCTCCTGCACACATGAAAGAAGGCTAACTCCTGAACTTGATACCAGGAAAGAATATTAAAAGAATGAAATAAGAAGATTTGAATGGCCATACATGCCCAGTGCGTCTGACAAGAATCAAAAGGACTTGAATCAAACAATAGAAAAACTAATAGCAAATGATGCATATACATACAAACCAGAAAGATTAAGCACTGTTTAATAGTAAATTAATAAAAAAAACAAAAGGAAATGTATTACGAAAAACCTGCCAAAACTTCTTATTAACATCACGGTATTTGCAGCTGACCAAAACTCCATTTCTCCTATAAGCAAATGCAATTACAATCTGCCAAAAGAGACAATGTAAATATCAATTGTCGGAAAACAATGAGTGGCCATAGGCATTGGCATCTGTCACCAAAAGATTATTCCTCCTCCCATCTCAGTGAATTTATCAATTACGAGTAACACAGTCCTTGACACAGCATACACAAATTATACTTAGTGTAAGACGACTATGTCACATTAAGAATTGAATTCAAAGCATCTTTTTATGCTTCTATTGATGAGTTGAAAAAGTTTGTTCAATTAACACTGCAATAGCATTCAACAGCACGGCTCATCATTTAAAAGCAGGGCTAATAGTAAATTTGACTTGATAATTACTTCTGACTGTCTTCCACTTAAAAAAAGCATTTGATGATAGAGTCAAGACCTTGAGCCTGTCAGCTCAGGAATCTCTATAATATGAAAATTCTAATAGATTGCTTTAGGTGCAAATTTAAATATGGTCTACTTAATTGCTCACTTCGACTCTACTGTGCCAAACAGTATTTTCCTCAGAAAGCAATACCTTTCCCAATTTCACTGTTAATATTTGAACTAAAAAGCAGATAGTTGTATTATAAACATGAACACATTACACAAATGAGTAGATTTTTCTCTATATTTTTTTTTTGGGGGATAATACTGGAACGCATCTTATAGGGAATTTGAATTTAACAGCAATCGCTGTCTGCATAGTCCATATATTGGGTTTGGGAGCTATGACCATGGAGTATACATTTAATAAGGTTGTTTTTAAGATTACGATTTGCCCAAAACATACTCCTGTTGTAGATACACAACACATTCCAAGGTTTCCATTTGTCAGAATGTACTAGGCACTGAATTTTGTAGCAAACATTGGAACAAAAACCTGGTTTTATTTTATCTAAAAGTGACTAATGATATATAAAGCGGGCACCTGATCACCATAGGATCTCTGCATAACAGCATTTCTTCGTAAGGTTTCCCCAGATATCATTCTTTCGGCGAAATATCCAAGCAGCTAAAAGAAGAATGGACAGGAAATGGTAAGGAAGTGCAGAAGGGATGCATGATTCTCAATTGATTGCTTAAACGACAACATTCGAACTATGAGCATCAATCATGGGGAAATATAACCAGCAGATTAAAATAACAGAATGCCAAAAATGGAAGGAATTCGGGAGGCAGCCTACACAAATACGCAAAAACAAACTAAACAGTTCAACTCCCACATTCTTACCAAGTCATTACCCAATTCTAGAATTATAAACTGAACTCCATATGCAATACTCAAACTAGTCATACCAAACAAAGATTTAGAAAGACATAGGATCTAACTCTCTCATCAAAAATCCCACACTCCTCAGTTAAGGTTTAACAAATATACATACCATCTCTTTCCCTCAACCTCTCAATCAACATAGAAGCATAGGATATGTAAAAAATGAACCAATACTAACAGTCTTGTAAGGAAATACCAACAATGCCAGAAGGATTGAACTAAATTTCGGGTTCAAATAAATCATCTCTCAGAGCCCACTTTATATGTGGAAGTACTATGCATGTGGGTTCATGCAGGCAGCAAAAAAGATGCATCACAGAATATCTAGCTTTATCATAACTTACAATAGAAACAACAATCAGAGATCTTGAATTTGGGATCAACTGAATAGGTAAAGTCTACACCAATATACAACACCATGGATTTGTATTGTATTCTGAATGCTGATGGTCCAGTATTATGAACACTAAAAACAATCAAACATAATGCTAGTCGTACTTGAAAACTCTTTTTCTTTGCCGAGAAAGGCTAGCCATCCAATTGACTGATTCAGAATTGAATTCATGCATAAAAAGAAACTCATTGACAGAAGAACGTCGTTTAGTATATGGCATCTAGCATCTTATTAATTCATGTTATGGTATCATATCAAATGTCCTTGACATGCTATCCAAATCATGCAGACAGGTTTGAAAGAAAAAACAAAAGAGGACATATCAACAATTGTAATAGCGGCCTAAACACTTAATAAAAGTTAACTCAATGGCAAACTCTATCACAGCTAATGATTCTTGCAATGAATTACTATAGCCTCCCCCTACAATTATCATTCAATATTTCTTTCGATGTGTTATATTATGAAGTAAGAAATACAGTTAAAGCATATGAATACTAGTCAGTGATGTTTATTATCGAGAACAATATACTAGTATGCTAAATTGTTATTTTAAGACTTTTGAGAAGAGAGAACTGTCAATTCTCAATTAGTATAAACCAAGAGTCCAGAAAATCCATCTCATCCACCTACTAAAGCCTCACATTTGTTCTCCTCACCATTCATTCTCTCTCTCAATATAGAGTAAGGAATCCAAAACCTTCTTCAAGTTTTCTCAGTTATCTCTCAGTTTTCACTGGCAATTTATCCTCTTCTGCAAGATATCAGTAAAAAGACAAAACACCTTCCTGTTTTTGAGTTCCTATTCTAACAAGGAAAGCCCTAGGCTTTCATCACTTTCAATAATTTTAAAAAAAAAAAAAAATTTTGTTTGGCATATTTGAGATAATCTGAGAGGATTGCTTGTTGATTTTAGTTAAGGGCTGACTATAGGGTGAGTTTCATCCTTATCTCAGTGAGCTGGGCTTTTGAAATATGAATTTTCAAGATGCAAGAAAGCAAAGCTTCTTACACAGGAAATTACATATTTAGATACTTCCTATTGATGAATTACTCTTGAGTTGAGGGACTGATTTCAGTGTGCACCATAATGGGAGTTCAATTTCTACAGAATTGAGATTCTTGATAGAGAGAATAGGAATTCAACTTCTTTCTAATTGGTAAAGGATAAATATTTTATTAACACCATGCCAAGGGGCCACCAGATTAAAAGAATGCAGCAACCATCTCTAAGGCTTAATACAATAAACAGACTGCTAACCTAAATAAAAATGCTGCAAAAGTCTGTTAAGTTCATTCCAGATATAGGACATTCAAACTAACCAGGAATGCAAAGAACTAACCCAAAGCCGAAATTTTACAACACAGAACTCCAAATCCCTGAAAACCAAATTATTTATAATAATCCACCAGACCATAAAATTGACAGGAGAAAAAGAATTGAGTTTTTTTTTTTTGCACTGCTCCCTGTGGAAAAAGTTTCATGCCCAAAGTTCAGCTTAGTAGATCCAGCCTGAACCCACTAAACACCCATCAAACTCCAGAGTGATTACCAAGGCTTACTTGAAGTCACGGAGTGCAGAAAAATACAATAAGCACTGCAAAAATATGTGATTTACTGACACTATGTCTGCTTATGCAAACAGCATACCAATTAACAAGGTCATTCCTCTCTCTTGAAGGTTGTCTACCATGAAATGACACTTCCAAGTAGCTTCCATGAGAAAAACAGAAGTCAAAGGAGCTCCAAATTTTCAGATTATCTTAAAGGACCACCAACACAATTTCATTCTTACACAAGCCACATCTAACTCCATCAATACAATGGAGATGGAGTGACAAAATTCTCTTGGAGGCCTTATCTCCTCACCCCAATGAAAGCATTTCACATTTTCCTTCTCATTACTTTCTCTCTTAAGATCAGCAAGGGTAACAAATTCTTTCAATTTACTCTCATTTGCCTCCAAATTTCACCAAATCATCAAACAGTCTCTATCTGTTACCTACAACTTCAGCAAAAGGTGAAGTAAGCTTCTGCTTTGGAGGTTCTGAGTTACAACCAGCAAGGGGACATATTTAATTGCTTAAATTTCTCATCAACCCCACTAGTAGTGCATGCAATGTGTTACTCCGTGATGTTTGCCAGATAATTTCAGTAGATGTCAAAACAAAGGTGGCACTTGTCTTCTATTCCATTAAATGTGTTTCTTAGCTGCAATATTTTCAAATGTTTCCCCACTCTACTTTTGGTGGATAATGGTGAAGCAATCCATTAGCTAACAGAATTAGATCTCTAACACTTGGAATAAAACAACTCTAGCACAATGGGACAGATCCAATAAGCAGACGAAACAGGCCAAAAAAGTTCCATAGAATGAACAGAAAATGGATGAGTGGTCTATTCACAAATGCTCATGGGCCATCAAACAAATAAGAAATCTTTCTCCAGTTACATGAATCCAATTTTCATTGCACCTAGCAAAAATGCTATAAACATTCTAGTTTGCAGAGAAATCTCCAGGGATTTTACTTTCTTTGTTTGGATGACTTCAGATTGTCAGACATTCCATACAGTGATGATCAGTTCACCTGGTAATAAACAGGACTAACAACATAGAAATGCATAACTTGATAGTGTCCTGGGCAATACAAATTGGCTCATAAGTCATAATGGTTCAGAATTTCATATGTTTTTGAAAATCCAGGATATTCAGAGCCTTTTGATCGTTGTGCTGAAGCAAAAAAAAAAAAATGAAGAGGGCAGAGTTCCTTTCAAGTTCTTTAACACATGGGAGTAGTTAGTTAGGGCTACTTGGCAACAAAAATTTTGGGGGGAATAAAAGGTTCAGTTTACTACAAAAACTAGATAAGCCTCAAGGGTGATTTTAAAGGTCCAAAGTGAGGATGCTGGACAAGAACTTCATGAAACTAAGCTTACAAGGAAAGCCAAATGTATCCAATTCCCTCGCCGCAGGCACTGGAAAGTATTAGATATGTGCATCCTTACCCCTACATTCTAGAAAGATTGTTTACATTATTTAAATAGTGTCCTCCATATCACAATAGAGCAACCTCACTGATGTGACAAGGTTTACACTTTGAAATTTTGGTTCCTTTTGGATGTGGCATATCAGTCCAAATCTCAATTTCATAAATCTTCTTACTCAAAAGAAAAAAAAATTGTGAAAAATACTATTGCTCTAGAGTGTATTGTAAAGAAAGAGCTCAACTGGCGAAGCTCACTGAACTGTCAATGGCGGAATCGTTCTTCTACAGGCAGAAATCCAAGGATATCTCTTAGATAATCAAATACCAAGTTCTTCTTTGCATTAAAGCAAGAAAAAACATGAAGTCAACAGCTGTCATATACAATGAGCAAGGACAAAGGATTACTGAACAGACTATGATACATGAGGACAAGCTGCATTTTTATCAAAACTTGACTGGCACTCCTGCAGCTCCAAGGAGATCTGCTTACAGAAGCATTATTCAGACAGTATACAGCTTACAGCCTGTACCTCCAAGACTAAACGAGATTAAGGAAGCTTTATTCTCTATTCCTACTGACAAAAGCCCAAGATCTCATAGCTGCCCTTGTTTTTCAAAGAACCTTGGAGCATAGCTTAAATCAATAATGGAGGAAAACACTACCGCTATGAATCTAGTGCCTGAAGTTACAAATGCCTCTGAAGTGGGAGATTATAGTCCGATGGTTTGTTGCTCTGTTATTCAAAAGACCATTTCCAAAATTTTAACAACTAGATAGAGAGAAGGGTTCATAAATTAGTTGATCAATTGCACAATCTGCTTCCATCAAGTGAAGAGCTATTATAGATCTCCATCATGAGCTAATGAAGGGATGCAATACAGGAAACATTTCAACGAAGGCCCTATTGAAGATGATCTAAAGAAAGCTTATGTTCCAGCAAGCTGGACTTCATTGACGATATTTCAATGGCTAATAACTTTTCTAATCACTTTAGAAGTTTTGGTATGATTTGCTTGACCTTTTAAAAATTTTTGGATGTTTAAACGGAATGGTGTGGCTTTTTGGAAGAGAGGGGACTAAGACAAAAGAACCTCATGAATTCTAACATATTTGTCTCAGAATATCTTTCGAGAGCTTTAAAAGGTCCACTCAGGGCAAAAGGTTTTCATTTTCATCTCGAGTGTGACAAGCTAGGGAATATGCATTTAGGTTGCACCGACCACTTAACACCTTTTCTGTAAGGGAGATTTTTCAAACATTTCCTGGTAAAAGAGAATTCTGTGATACAGCTGCCCAATGTTTCCAACATTCCTAACACCTGTGGTAAACAAGCTAAACCCAGTAAAGAAATGTATTATATGCCAGTGTTGACAAAGGATCCAAGAATTATAAAGAGGAAGGATCCAATAAAATACTTAACCCTCCCTCTAGTAGCTTCTATGGTCAACTGTAAGAATTTCAACTTAAAATGATAGGATGCCAGCAAAGATTAAAAACTTACAGATATTTTCCCGCAATTCCAGCAGAACAAAGCTAATCAATACGGTGACTTTCAGATTGCTAGTATATTGGGCTCAGATTTTAGTTCTTCCCAAGCAACTAAATCCAACATAGAAAAGTTGTGATCAGATGGATCCACACATTTATCATCTCAGAATAGAAGACTTTGGACTGCACAAAGGAATGTAGGTGGCTCATGGTTCAGCATAAGATTCTTTGATGTCAGACATGGGTTTAGGCAGCGTTTGGATGTGTAGCAAACAAGCAGTATGTGAAAGGAAAATCCATATTATTTCATCTGGTTATGTATATTTGAGAGAACTAACTCAGCTGGAAAATTAGGAAAGATAGTTACTAGTGATTAAGGACTTGGTGTAACAAAAAAAGAAACAGCCTTCAAATTGTGGTTTGCAACTGATCACAGACTAGCTATGGGAGGCATGCCAGGTACGTTCTTGCAGATACAGGAACCTGTTTGCTTTGTGGAGAGGTGGCAAAATCAGTTGTTTTTCAAATGTCCTTCCTCTCTTCCTCATATATGGGAGGAAACAAGGAGAGTACAAATTGATGCAACAATGTACAACTGATGATTAGAAGAGTTTAACATAGTTCTGGATGAAGAATGTCAATGAGAAAGCTAGGAAGGCACAAGTGAAGAGAGGTTTTTCTGGCGGCTGCTCTGATTAGCTATGGCAAGAATGCAACAGTAGTCTGCATCAGTAGACTGCATCAAATTCCAAATAGAAAAGAAGAGAAGTAGCTGCGGTTAATTTTCATAATATGAGGGTTAGGTGAACTTATCTAATTACTGGTTTTTGTCAGGTGTGAGCTACCTTAAGCATCTGTGGAAATACCCCAGTAATTTTGTAGCCAACGAACCTGGTATTTGACTTACTTAGAGGGCATGTACATATCCATTATACTAAATCAATATTACTTCTAAATCACACCTAATAAAAACAAACAAGACCCTTAAAAATGGCACGTATTCTCTGAGCTGCGAGAGAACCCCAGTGCTAATTCTGCAAGGTATAACATTGTTATAGAAGACATGACTTGGAGGGAAACTCTTCACACCCTCTACACTGTTCAATTGGTGAGCCTAATTATATATACACAATACTCTACTTGTGAAGCAACAGCCCAAATCCCAGAGATATGTTCTAAACTACTACATTCCTCCTCAAAACAGATCCAAAAGACTGAATTAAAAACAAATTCACACAGAAATGTATAAACAATTAAATAAAAATGGATTTGCACAATCCTAAAGGTCATGGGATCAAAATAGTCTCACAATAATACAATGATAAGGCTGCATACATGTCACCTCCCCAGAACGTGAAGTCCCATGCACTTTGCCGTTCTTTTTTTCTTTTTTTATAGAGTACTAATTTGGATTCGACTTTCTAGCATGCATGCAGATAACAGCAGGAATTATCTTAAGTACAGAATAATAAAACGCATCAACATTTACTTCATCACAAAGTGGCTCAAGTCCAAGCATCTCCTCCGTTATTTCTCTTTTCTTCACTTTCATAATGTGATCCAACCTTCCATTGGATGGCCTTCCATTAGCATAGGCCTACATCCAAAATGAGATAATGTTAGCCACAGACTACCTAATTGAATGCCATCAATGGGAAAAACTTTATCAGTAAAAAACTTGGAAAATAATAACGTACTGATATAAAAATGGGTAACAGAACCAATCAAGCATTAAGGTAACAGCCAGACAACTTACCCTCATATTGCCTTTCCAACCACATTTCCCTCGAAAACAATTCCACAAGGCATAATTGCTACAATCATCAAAAACATTGCATCTTAATATATTTCCTTCAAAGACAAAGGTGAGATGTGCAATTGAAGCTTACCAATCTTGAGCGATGAATAGAGCTAGGCTCTTCTCTACTGTATCACCGCCATTGCACTAAAAGAAAGAGCCAACACATACATCATGATTTCATTTCAGAATTGATAGTTATGATCATGAATGCTAAAATCTAATAAAAGACAAAGTTTAGCCACTTTATAATAAGCAAAATACAGCAGAACATTACCGCATTTAGTGATCAAACTAATATAGATCAAGGTACAACATCACAAAATGAAGCAAATAATAGAAGAAGAGACTCCTGAAGCAATTGAGGACAAACAGCAACAGATGCCAGACCACTCAACAGCAGTACAGCAAGGTGAGCAAAGTGTTTAACATATGATTCAGTGGCCTAGCAGATGTTGAGTTATGATGAAAGCATGCAAGGTAGAGACTTGGTTAGAAACATGCATAGTTAGTAACAATAAATGAGTGAGAAGGCCATCTAGATCAGCAATCCGAGGGATTACAATTTACAAGACAACCAGTTAGGATACAACAATTCAGCAACCCATGACTTCATTTTGCTTCCATTCCGTTAATCAGCTAAAGTGGCGGGAAAGGACAGTACAACAGCTGTATAGTTAGTTATGATTTGTGTTTTTTTAAAGGAATATACGTAGTTCATTGTACATATATTGAAGGCAATGAAAATCTGTACAATTTCTCCGCCAAGCAGATTCTAAACCCCTTCACTGTCAATCTGAACTTCAGATTTCAGAACCTGGCCACTCCATCTTGTAAAACAGTGGATGAATCTTACCTAATTTGTTACAATTATCTAAAGCCGAAAACAAGGAATCCAGGGGTTGTTGCAGGGAGTTTTAATCAAGATTGCCAAGTCCGTGGAAGGAAATGCAAAGGCCACTTTAATCAGAAAGATAAGATTTATTAAGCCGACTGTGACCTGTGCCAATCAAAAGACACAAGAATGAGGTGGTGTTATGGCTCATTCTAATCTGTCTGTCCTCTGCGATTATAACAAAGTCTAATTTTCATCGGATGATGTGCCTATTCAATCTATGTTTTCTGTTACAAGCATCAGTGTGTAAGTATTGCAGTATTGCACTAATCAATCCCTATGTAAATGTCTTCACCCACCACTGTGTTTGGTGGCCAGTAATAGACTCTTATTGCAGGAGGTATTATTTCAACCAAACAGTCTCCAATAACAGTAGTCCTTTGTCAATCATAGACCTCATATTTTGTAACCAAGCATAGTGATCAACTTTTTCACATTTAAGTCACATTAGGTAAAACACTATGATGCAATGCATGATATTGTCAAATGATTGTCAATGCAGAAGGATTTCAATTAAAACACGATGGACTCATAGTTCTTCTCTCAACAATGAATCTTTTCTTCTAAATCTGAATTATAATTACATGAAATTGCATTCCCGAACCCTCCTGGTTCTCAAACAAACTGTTCCATAAGTAAAATTTTCTTTCACTTTTGGAATCAATTCAATGCTCAATAAATGCAAAAGTCACCAAATATTTTTGTCCTGCAAGTAGAATTCAATCTCAAATTTTACATCACATATAACAGGTCCTAAGACAGTCAATGGATACAAATAGTTAAGTTTACACCATACAGAGAGATTAAATAAGTCAAGTTCCACGGACCAAGGCCTAGGTTGTAACACCCGATTCCCCATCCAATTAATTTGATATTATTAGTTTATTTTGGGTATATTAAAAATAATTGTGCAATGTGAATTTGAAGGAAATTCGAAACAATGAAGTAGACTTAGTACTTGAAGCATGCCCAACGTGCACTCGAGTGCACTTTTGGCAGATTGGACGTGCCTAAGGAGCGCCTTCGGGCTGCTCGAGCGAAGTTTGGACAAATTGAAGAATGCCTAATGCATGCCTGAGGGGCAATTGAGCGTAATTTTAGAAGATTGTTCACGTTCAAGGAGCGCCTTAGGTGGCTCTCGTGCGCAGTTGGGGTTAGGCGCTGTGCCTGACGCGCGCTTGAAGCGGCACTCATGCGTCGATTTGTTTATATAAAGGAGCAGCACACTATTTCCATCATTTTGCATGGGAAGGAGGAGAAAGGAGGGAGAAAGAGAAGAGAAGGAAGAGAGGAAAAAAAAGAATAGGGATTTTGAAACATCTTTTGGTTAGATCTGTAAGATCGGAAGTTAAAGGCAAATATCCTTAAACCCTATTTTTGGTCTATTTCAGTTTTCGTTTAATTTTACTTACATTTGGTGATTTTATTATAAATGAATGTCATTTTACTTACCCCACTTTGATTTTTCATGCATGCATGTTATTTTTACTGGATGTTTTGGGATTTTGTTTTAGTTTTGTTATTATTAGAGAATTTTTGCTTGTTTTGTAAAAATGGGTAAATATTTTGAGATGTTATGTTTATATATAAAAATATTTGCGAAAGAAAAGTTATAAAAACTTGCATATGAGCCTTACATGTGGTATTCCATGCATGTGCTTCGAGTTAGGCTCTATGTTAATATTCGATTCGATATGCGTACTTTCTCCCAGAGTTGAAAGTTTTGTATTTGTACTTCCCGGAGAGAAAATTTTATACTTTTTTGCCGAATAGGAAAAGTTTTTGACATCTAATATAGAGACACTCCCTAGTTTGATTTTGATGAGAACTATTGTAAGGAATTGAAAGAAACTAATATATTCTGACGTCCTAATATATTCAAATAAACTTAAAAATTGCACCTATCATCCACCGATAGCAAAAGAAACTGACATTTGTCCCCAACTATAAGGGAGAATATGTAGACGGCCCTCTATGGGTCTAAATCGCAATGATTCAGCCTAAGGTTACCAAAAATATGTATAACCCTTCCGCCAAGTCAATCTTTGGTCTTTGATTCTCCGATTTGAGCATGTTTTGGATTTCTGACATGTTTTATCTACATTTAATTTAGATACTCAAAACTTTGATTTGAGATTTGCAAGTTTTGACTACCGTTTGGATTTGGATATCATTTGGTTGGTTTCATACATTTAGATCGTTTAGCCTTCACTTTTAAATTATATTCTTTAAATACGAGACCACATTTGGACAATTGTTGGTTTGACATATTGAATGTTTAGATTTCAACTATTATGGACTTTGTTTTATCGATTCACTCTTTCGTCTTGATTATGGATGTACCATTTTTCTATGTATATATATGCTGGTACTTGCTAAACATTCGGCTCACGTTTTTATTGTTTTTAACCCTTCCAAATTATAAGGCTACAAATATCTCGCAGGAAGCTTAGGCACAATCCTTAATAGAGTTTTGGTTCATATTTTGTGAGTATTGGTTCAGTAGTTGAGCCGTAATTGTATAGAATGTATTTTAGTAGCGAGGAGATGATGGATACACCAATATTAGTATGTATTATTGTTATGAAACCAGGGTTTAGATTATCCTATTATTTGGCCATTGTGGTGTCTGGTTTCTGTGGATCAGTGATGTGATTTGTATTGTTGCTTCATCATTTTTTTTCTAACAGATATTTCAAGTAGGATATGCATAATTTATTGTCCGAACGGATATTTTGAAGAGATCCTATGAATGATGACATTATTGTTTATTATTATTGTTGTTGTTGGGATGGTTGGATATTTTGTTAGGTCCGACACGGACTTGGATACTATGTTGGATGTTACTTTGTGGGTTTTAATTATTGTTGATTATTTATATTACCTGCTTTTGGTTCAGGTTTGTGACATAGGTTCAAAAATCACAAGAACAATATTGACTCCATACATCATCACATGGCTCAAATTATTAACCAAAAGATATGAAAATCAGGAAAAAGATGAAGAGAAGCACCAAAAACCACTTGTTTAATGGCAGAATAGTTGCTTATGGTCACATAAATGAAGCAAAATAAAGAAGACCCATTTTATAAAGTCTACTAAGGTTCTGCTTGGATTTAGAAATGTTTAAAAGAAAGAAAGAAAATAAAAGGAAAAAATATAAATGAAGAAAAAGAAAAAAATCAATTTCTTTCATTTGTTTGGCTAGTAGTGAAAAATTACATGGAAAATAAAATAAATTTCCAAAAAAGATATTTTACTTTTTTCCTTTATTTGCCATATTTCCTCATTTCATTGCCACTGCTCACCAAAAGGTTCGAACAGGAATACGTGTCCAAAATCCAAACACAGGATAGCATTTTCAATCTTATTTTTTTCCTTCCAACTAATCTTCTTATATCCAAATAGACTCTAAAGGAATTAATTTTCTCCGAATCAGTTGCACAACATATATACATGAATAAACTTACATACATGAGACAAAGATGGAAAAACTTAAAAATATATCAGGAACATCATATTAGGAATATACCCTTGGACACAGCAAATGATGGTACTGCCCAGGAAGACATGCACGGCCAGAAATACCAAGCTCTTCCAATTTCTTGATCAAGATATTTAGCCTGGCTGAATAATCAGTCTTCTCCTCTGAACCCTCTAAGTTAACTACAAAAACACTGCTATTATCAATTGAGTTTCAAAAGACCTAATATTGACTACAATCCATCAGAACAATCAAAAGCAAAAGCATTTATTATTACACATATATATCTATATAAATATAGCCTGATAAATCTCTCAGCTTTTGTTTTTTCCCATCATGCTGATAAGTCTCTCAGCTTTTCCTTTTTTCTCACACTTTAGATAAGTCACTCAGCATTTTTATTCTCCCACACAGTGATTTTTTTCCATTTATTCCCACACTTCTGACAATCACATTGGCCCTCTAGTGGCATTAGTCCAAGGAATAACACACTCTCCATATCCCATATAGGATATTATTATGCAAAATGCATCCTCTTACTTCATTTGTATGTGCACTACATAATGGGGTAATTTTTTTTTTCTTTTATCCTGGCAAGTAGCAACAATGGAATTTTGAGAGCTTATGTAACAATAATAGTCCACAAATCTCAAATATGCAACGTGCCTAAAATTTCTAAAGAGATCATCAAAAGAGCATATTTGTACATTACAACTATAACACCTGAGTCCTAATTTTTGATAGTTTGCATCCAATTGTGTTTGATCCATATTGCATCTAATTGTGTGTGATCATATTTAAGTATTAAGGCTGGCTTGCGGAATGAAATTTTGAGAAAATTTTAACCTTGGCTACATCCCTAGAAAAAAAAGGAGCTTTATTTTTTTTTTTTTACTAATTTGAGCCAATCAAGATTTTTGCTTGATTTTAGCTTGCTTTTTTCTCGAAAAAAGATTTTTCCTAAGGACCAGCAGTGGCATTCAAATGTCAAAGTGAACACAAAATTCTAGAAACTCCCCGTTCAAGCTCCATTCAAGCGCTGGAGCTCCAAAGTCATGGCATTTAAGCTTTGTTCGAACTTGTGTTTGAACAGTAAGTGTTGTTGGTGCACATCTGAGATTTTTAACCAATTTTTGGCATCAAAATAGAACATCTATGTTAGTGGAGGATTAATGGAAGATCATTTAGGGATATGATTTTCCCTCATTTGTCACCTTATTTTGATTAAGGAGCTAATCTTGATTAAAGGAGTTCTATATATATTCCATGAAACTTAAGGCTCATTTTCTGCTGAAAGCTGAGAGAAGAGAGTGACTGGGTGAGAGATAGAAGGGGGGAGAGTGAGGAAACGAGAAAAGAGAAAGGAGAAAGAGAAAGAAGCAGAAGGGGAAAGGAAAGAATAAGAACCAGTTTTAGAATATAAATATCGGGATTTCTTGTGCTATTTGTCAAGGCAAGTGTATTGCATGCTCCTTTCTCACCTTTTGTTGTAAATTCTCAGATTTTATTCAGGCAAGCACATTTCATTCTCCTTTCTCACCTTTTGCTGTAAATTCTCAGATTTTATTCTTTCTTTCATAAAAATCTGAGAGCATTTGATATAGTAACACCCATCCAAATGGAATAAATTGTACTCCTTTTGATTTTGGTTGACATCATGGTGACATTTTTCTTTGGCTTGCTAAAATTCTCAAATTAGTAGCAAAACTCCTGAAATTGTAGTGTTGGAACCTCCATGCATATGTTTTTTTAAGTTATGAGTCATCTCTGCAATAATATGTATGACAAGTATAATTTTTTCTAGATTTTTGGAAAATACTCATTTTTTGAAAATTTGCTAAGAAATGAACAGTGTAAGGAAACTGATAGCTTATATATTTAGCGATATGTCCACTATATTTTTGTTATGGAAGTTTTGAGAAAGTCTACCCAATATAAGAGGGTCTTGGTTCAGAAAGTCCATTGACCCTGCCAATGGAGTTATTTATTGGCCCTTGGTTCAACGGACCAGCAAATTTTGCATATGTCATTTGCTAGCCCCTTTTATACAGTTGTGGTGATTCATTCACAAGTATATTATTCATGCCTTGTTGAGCTTGTGGCTTAACTTTGCAAAATTTCACCGTGTCAGATTACAGGCTTGGCATCATGCTATGACGGGCGTGGATTGGTGGGCTCTGTAGGTTATTGGTGGAAAACTTTTAAATTTTTACGTTGGTTTATAAATATGATGTATAAGGTTTAATAATGGCATGACATGTTGATGGTTTGTAACTTGGATTAAGTGCTGGAAGTAGTTTATATTTCATCGGGACTATGCATATGTTTTGAAGCCAGTATCAAAAGTTTGATGTTGATCACCCTAAGACATTCTGTTTGTATACGGGTGTGTGCACGAGCGCACCAGCATGCTGTTAATGGATTTTTGTGCAGCATTACTAGCATGGTAATTGACGTTTATGTATGATTAGGAAGCTGGGACGTGGCAACTACTTCCAATCAAAGCCTTCTTGTTTTCTCAAGAGATAGAGATAGTTTTCTTCAAAGTCTGCTAAAAGCAAGTGTGCACACTGCCTCTGCCACGTAATGAATAAGAGAGAGAAAAACATCAAGAAATTACCATTAAACAGTGAATAAACAGCAGGGAACAAATAGCTAACCATAAATCGACTACCACAAGGGATAATGGACAGAAATTCCAGATTCAATATTACAAATAGGCAAAAAGCATAGCAAAATCCACCCACAGAACACTGTTAAGCCAGCGAAATACAAAATCTAAAACCAAAAAAATGTGGCACCAGAAATTAGAAAGAGAAAAAATACCTGGTCCAGGGACCTTGGGTTGAGGGGAATAGGAAAATCCAGCCGTTCTGACAGCTAAAGGTTGGAAGTTGGAGGAGGGTTTACAACCGTTGACTGGGAATGGCAGTGTAAACGAGTAAAACAGTTGAGTTTGTTGCCCAGAGTAATAAGAATGGAAAAGATGACAAGAATACAAGGGGCCTGCTGGGAGTGTAAAAGGTGAAGATCTGAGCAAGTGTTTAGAGCCCATTATGAGAAACTCGGAGGACAGCATCAGCCTGTTTTGATGATGGAGATAGTGGTGATGAAGATGAAGAAGCATTTCGCCTCTTTCTCTGTCTTGCTCAATAAGCAGCTTTCATGGCTGAAATGCAAATGTCAGACCAGGGGGTTTCGTTAGTGCAAATTTTTTTAAAAAAAAAATTAACACATAAAATTATAAAAATTATTAAAAATAAATTACATTTTATTGATATAATTACAGAAATTTAAAAGTCTCGATAAATAGTAAAAATTAGGTTCAAAGCAACTCAAATAGTAGAATGAAATTCAACATTACATCTAGAACATGCCCTTTGAATTCCACCGAGAATTCTTATTTTCAGGATTTTTTTTAAAAATCAATTTAGGTATTTGACAACTTTTGATAAATATTTACATATCTAAGCATAAAAAATTTAATTTTTTTAATATTTTTATATCATAAGGATAATTCTTAACATTTAATCCCAATAATTTTTACTAATTTTAAAATTTTAAATAGTGAAATTAAATGAGTAGTGTCATGGCGACATGTAAGTGTGTCGTGTCTGTAAGAAACATTACCTGCCTGTGCCAACTTGGACATACCTTTAAATCATACTGATTTAGGTATGACTCTAATATAAAAAATATATAAAATAAATTTATATAAAATATTAAAAAATATATATTATATTTTATTTAATTTATCTCTAATATTATGATTTATAAAAATAAATAGATATATATTTAATAATAATTTATTTATTTTTAAACTATACTTTTAGTTTCATTACCACTACTTCTGGAATTACCTTTTTTTAATAGAACATAAAATAATTAGATTTTTGATTTTATATTTTATGTTTAATTAATTTTTAAAAATAATACATACTTTTATTATTTTTAATGTTATCTTTCTTCTTATTTTGTCATCTATTCAAACCCCAACATGTGGGCTTCAACCTTCAGTCCAACTGAGCCGGCCTAAGCCGCTAAGCCGGCTGTGAGC
>JAOVVI020000563.1:0-30635 GCA_028571085.2 Nepenthes alata | reverse complement strand
TTCGTGATTTCGGGGTTAAGACTAAACAGGTCCAAGTAAACAGTAGATATCAAAGAAAAACGAAACAAATTTAAAGAAACAGATAGATTGATATATAAATGAAGGCATCAGGGATAGATTGTTTTACATCAGGTTCCATTCCCACAAGAAAAATATTGCACATGTCAAATTTTGTATCCTTTAGGAAAATAGATAATTACCCTTTATTCCAACATTCGTTTTAACCATGTAATATCCATATATGAACTTAACAAATGCAAAGTCACATAACATGTCAGGTATAGTAGTAGAAAGATAGTATGACTTTTCTATTTTCTTTCTTTTCCCTCAAACCATGTTCGAATTATCTGGCTAAAAGAAATGAAGTATACAGGTAATCGATAAAAATTTCCCTCCCAATTATTTTAGTGTAAGGTCCTGAAATAAAACTAATATTAATCTGTCGCTAGAAGTTCTCAAATTGTGTGCCATTCCATTTCTTACATGAGACTACGAATAATGATATGGGAAGGCTGCCACATCAATTACATTTTCTTAGTGGCAATATTTTCTGGACTATGATGAGAATATATCATTTCATCTAGCAGTGACTCAATTGGTCTACTAGCTCACAACCAATGCCCCTCGTGTCATGCCCAATGAAAAGAAGCAACTCTAATAATAAATGTACTTGAACTAAACTTGTGATCTTCATATATCCATGTGAAAATAGATATCTTCGTCATGTCCCAAGGACCCATCTAATATGATGCCAAATTCTAGAGGTTGCTTTTGAGGCACAATGTAACACATCTCACACAGTGCTTAGTTCTGCATGCTTTAATCAACATTGGAATCCAAGACTTGTCTGTCTATCCGAGCAGTTATTAACCAAGCACTTTGGATCATTTGACCTCACTCTGAACTGAAGAGCTTTAATTACTACAAGAGAGTCCACTTCGGTGGGTGGGGGAGGAGGGTCTACAACATGCCTTGTTCAAATCCCTGATTTGACCCAATAATTCTCCTTAGCTGTTGTGCAACTATAGAGGTGTCATGCCCACATTCTAAAAGTGGCTCCCACCACACATGACCATATGGCATAGCACCACCTAGTCCGCACAGTACTAATTTTACCCACTTTCTAAAGGTTCAGTTCTAAACTTCTGATCTGTCTTATAACGTTTTGAACATGCTACTGGCTCAATAAACAAGATAAGGCCCGTTAGAACCTTGTCCTTATTCAAACCAAAGAACAAAAGGAAAGGCTATTGATAATAACAGATAGCCTACTTAGATTTTCATAAACTAAGCGTATAATCTTACATTAATGTCTAATAAAAGAAAAAACAAACAAATCTATAGTACTCTTGTCAAGACCTAGACAATGTGGGATTCTAGAAGCAGCTAGTACAGGTTTTAAAGGGTGCCTCACACAATGCTTCCAACACTCAATGTAGTACTTGTTCCCAAGCATAACATCTAGTTCCATACACTTCAATTAGGTTAGGTTTTAGTACCATAGGTAAAGCCTTAATCAGGTCACCAACTAGACAACCAAACTTTGTACGACCTTTTTTTGTCATGTAGGCTGGTGAAAAAGAACTGTTGTCAATAGTAGTGAACCCACTAAAGTGCTTTGATGTGAAAGGGGAATATAAGTGCTTTGAGACCTAGGTTAGTCATAATTTTATATCATGACGCAATTCCCATTTGCATGGAAAAAAAAATCATTTTTCACAATGATATACACAAATTAAGAGAGTAAACCTAGATGACATAGTTAAGGTTGCCCCATTAAAGTCTAGAGATCACATTTCTCCATGGAAAGAGCTTGTTTGTACTATAACGATCATTTTTACAAATCTGGCCCTTACAAAAGTCCACAATGTGAGCAGTCTCATGCAATAGGCGATCATTTGATAGGGAACAATTCAGTTGTTTGAGATGTCAACATCTCACAATTACTTTTGGGAATTGTTTTCTAAGAAATAAAAATATTAATTATAATAACAAATACTATATAATACAGTCTCACAAGATGCCTGTTTTTGGTTATTTATATGCCACTCATAATGTAAAAATAAAAGAATACACTTATCAATGACATTGTAAATTGTAGGAAACAGAAAGTTGATCACTTATATTGTTTCCAAAAATATATTAGAGATAAAATTTTTCAATGAGTCATTGTACAATGGTAAGATTGCTCCATCATGATTGAAAGTTTATAGATTAAATTCATAAATAATTCTATCTAAAATGCAAGAGCAAGGATGCAAGTATTTGATCCTACCACATCTTACAATGTGGAAGTCTCATTCAGTCAGGCACCCTACACATAAAACTTCTATTTTTAAAGATGGTTAGAAAATAGTGAAAAGATGAGTTTGAAAGAAAGAATATGGAAAAATGAGATAGAGTAGAAATCAATAAATAACTATTCATTGATGGTAGACATGAGAATAGAATAAAAATCAATAAATAACCATTCATTGATGGTAGTTCTTGGAACATTGTCAGATTATAAACCAAACATTCTAGGAAAACCTAGAATGATCATCATACTCTCCCTCTCTCTCTCTCTCTCTCTCACACACACACACATACAAGTGCATGCAAAAGTGATCATATCAGCCACCTGTGGTTGCTACACAGGGCATGATGAGAAACTGCATTAATTCACATCATATCAGATAGTATCACAGAAATTTTTCTATTCCTAAGCATAAAGATTAAAAACATTAAATTTATTGGTTCTCATTTTCATCATTGTAAAACGATTAAATATTCAGAAAGCTGCAGTTACCTGGTCATAGTGCAAGTAAACATGATAAAACAGGTAAACAAATAGCAGAATTCGGGCAACCTGCATTACATAACTGATATTAGCAGGCAATTCTAGCAACAGAATCACAAACATCGCAAATTTCTAACTGAGAAGTGAAAAGAGATACCCATTTAGTTAATTCATGTCACCAATGTTTTTATATTTTATTACCACGTGTATAAATGATTGTTGACAAATTCTTACACCAACCACATGATATCAAGTGGCTATTATCCATCAGTTTTATCTGGTAGATGATAGATATGGCACTTCAATTCCGCAGCCTACCTCTTTTCCCACTGAAAACTCAGGGTCTAAGCAGGCAAGAATAGAGCGATGCCTCTATATTAACAAAAAAATATAAAAGAACTCACTTACCAGCCAAGCCAAAAATATCACCATCCCATTGATAAGATAAACACTAGACTTCTTCAACCCAGCCATATCAAGAAACCTTCATTACAAAGACAAGATATAATGATCAAACAATTAAAGCTGGGGGCAAATGTTGAGCACGTACATGGCTTACCATCTCATGTTGATTTCTGGTGTTGTCACTTCAGAAATGAGCACCATGAAGGTATAAAGCTGTCCTTCCCCAGAGAACATAGCATACGCAACCGCAATGCCTGATAGAGAGTGGTGTATAACCTGAAACAAATGGTCATCAATTGAGGCAAAATAACAAACCTTACGGTCAGTCATTGTTATGCTTCCTATCTAAATATCTAGAGAATGTCTACAAGTGGCAAACTTCCCTTCAGAATGTCTTTATAGGACAAAAACATCTTTTTAATGACAAAGAATCTCTTATCCCTCTCTCGGTTATCCAGCACAAGCACACTTCAGATCATAGCACTCTTGCAAGACCCATGGATTAGGTAAAAAGCGAGATGCATGGGGTAGGTATTGAACTCCAGATATAGAACCAAGTTTCCCTTACCATGCTATGTCCATGCCAATAGAAGCCATCATCATATTTGGGTAGCAAAATCAGCGGGAATGGGCAGGAAGAAGTAGTGGCCAAAAGTATTTTACTAGAAGTCATCTTTAAATATCTAAGAATTCAATAAATTACTTCGAGATGTTCTTCATTTGTCTTATTCATAAATTGACTTACAACGCTAATTGTAGCTGTGTGTGAGAGATAAATTAGTTTTCCCACAAGTCCTTGATATCTCCATATGTTTATAGGTGGAATGGCTTCCTTGAAAATGAGTTTATAGTTAGGATCCATTGGAGTGTCTGCCAGCTTGCATCCCAGCATTCTAATTTCTTACATATGGTTTAAGGTGTTTTGTTTTGAGACTACAATTCTCTTCTTCAGGTGAGCAACCTCCATGCCTAGGAAAAATTTTAGTGTTCCTAGATATTTGATTTCAAATTCTGTGGCAAGTATCTTTTTTCAAATCTTTCCATTTCTTCAGTATAGCCTACTGTCACAATTATATAATCAACATAAACAATTGGAATAGAAATTTCCTGGTGGGAGAAAATTTTATTAAGAGGAAATGATTGGCTTGACCCTGAGAATATCTAAGCTTCTCAATCACTCTTATAAACTTGTCAAACTATACTCTGGGAGATTGCTTGAGACCATATAGAGATTAATGAAGCTTACAAACCTTGTTAGCATTTCTTTTAATTTTAAATCCTGATGGTATCTCTATATATACTTCCTCTTATATATGACTATTGAGGAAGATAATTTTCAAATTTAATTGATGTAGGGCCAGTCTTACTTTATAACTGATAACAATAATATCTAGATGGTAATAAGTACAGCAACTGCAATGAAAGTTTTTTGGTAGTTGATGTCGTAAGTTTGAGTGAAATCTTGCAACAAATCTTGCTTTATAGTGTCTTATACTCTCATTTGGAATACATTAAGTAAAAATCCACTTACACCCTACCAGCCGCTTTCCTTTAGGCAGATCTAAGATTTCCAATGTACGATTTCTTTTAGAGCATTCATCTCTTCATGAATTGATGTACTCCATTATAAATTTTCTACAGCATTATGAATACTCCGCGTGATATCTACGTTGAACAAATTAGTAGAGAATTCCTAATATGTTGATGATATTCTATCATAAGAAACAAAATTGGATATAAGATGTTAAGTACAAGACCTCACACCCTTCCTTAAAGTAATAGGAATGACTAGATCAATATTAGTAGTAGTATTGGTTTGGAGAGCATTAACTGGAATATCCAAGCTTAGTCTCGGATTGGACACATGATTCTCCTTAGGAAATGTGATCCTCTATCCCTTCTTAAGGACCCTTTTCCCCATGAGTAGACAATGAGATATTTTTCAACATTGGAATTATTTGCGTAGGTTCCTATTTCCGTCTTGAACTGAATTCTCCCCCTAAAAGGGAGTTTTTGAAAAGTATGTTTGGTTTTTGAAAAAGGTGACATCCATAGTGTAGAACTTTTGAGTGATACAAAAGTAACACTTAGTAACTCTTTTTGTAGAAGAGTAGTCAAGAAAGAGGCATTTGATTACATTTGGGTCAAGTTTGCTTCGATATTTGATGCATATGAACAAATGCCATAAACCCAAATGCTTTCGACAGTAGGGATGAAATGATTTGGATTTTTGGATTGGATTGAAGTACTTTGGAAGGTGTTAGGAATTTATGGACTAACAATGGCATACAATTAATAAGGTATGCAGGTGGTTGTGAGAATCACTTTTTGCCAAAAAATACTTTAGAATATTAGTAGTAAACATGATAGATCTTGCTACATCAACGATGTGTTTGCTTTTTCTTTCTGCTACTTTGTTTTGTTGAAGTGTGTCAACACATGAACTTTGATGTAGTATTCCTTGATCCATCAAATTTTAACCAAGTATAGCACTGAAGTAGTCTTTGCATTATCCAATCTCAACAACTCTATTTTTGCCTAGAATTGAGTTTGGATCATCTGGTTGACATTCTTGAAGATGATGAATGCCTCTGATTTGCTTTTCATAATGCCAACGCTACTAGGGTGTGATCATCAACAAATGTGATGAACCATCAATCTCTTGACATGCCATTGACTCTCCAACATTCTTGCATGTTGTTGTGGATGATGGTAAATGCATGAAATGTTTGTGCCCATGGGTTGAGTGAATATTTCTCCCTTGTTTGGACAATTGACACAATTGGAATCAATATCATCGAACATGGGCGGAAACAACCTTTTTAAATAACTAAAATTGGGACAAACCAATCTATAGTGCCATTCATGAAGGAGCTCATTCACCTAATTTCGGGAGCTATATATGAGCTCGTAGACACAGATATAAATAGATTGAGTTGGCATCCACTCCTAGTTAGGCCACAATGAATAGAGCAGGAACTCACTCGATCAAAGGAAGGTTTGAAAACCAGCAGCTTGCACTATAGTTATTAGATAAAATTAGAGAGACAGGAAGGGGAACTCTGTTGGTTGCTTGAGCTTGAGCTCTCAGATTATTAGAGACGTCAAGGAGATAGAATTCTGCATATTCCTTAGAGTTGCCAATCATCCTCCTTGATTCCGAGTCCTGAAACTCACAATAATTTGAGAAGAATTTAGCAAAAATTCAAATAGTTGATGAGGCTGCTAATAGATAATAAGTTACGTCTCAAACTATGAAAAAGTAGTAAGGGTCTCAAGGTTAAGTCATCTGTAATAGTGACCTATCTTGTCCTTGCCACTATAGACAATGACCCACCAGCTTCGGACCATAATGTTTCCCAAACTGGGTTTTTATGTATTGAAGAGTGCAGCAGTACTGGTCATGTGATCTGATGCCCCGGAATCAACTATCCAAGGGTTGTGCTTTTTTGCTTGAGCGCTTAAGACCATATAAATTTACCATTGGGGCAACAGAACCAATCCCTATGGTACTTTCGGTAGGAATTGAAATGGAAGATTGATGTTGGAACATCCTTTTAAGAAGTTCAAGGTGCTCTTTGCTAAAAAAAGCAGTCATGGATGCTGATTTCTCTTCATTTATTTGTCAAGAACCCACAGTCTTCAGGTGGTTGTTTGGGCTTCAAGTTGGCATGTTTGCTATGTATCTTCCATCATAGATCACTTTTGACTCTCTGCTTGGTGAACTCCAAATAAAGTTTCTAAAAGGTTGGAACACGATTTCGTTCCCATTATTCTATGTAGAACTTCATCAAGGTTCCTATTCATCCCTAAAAATGACTAGTACATTTGTTTCTTTTCAACAATCATTTTTGTATCTAGCATCAACAGTCAGACAGTCCCAATCATATGTTTCAAACATATCCAACTGTTGCCAATGTTGAGTAAGGAGATTAAAGTACGGGTAACTCATCTTGATGCAAGTTATTGAAAATACCTTCGACTTCAAATATTTCTAATGAGTTTTCATTTTCCGAGGAGGTTTCTCTTGCCACGCCCAAAGTTCCTTTGCGGTTTCATAGAGGTGGAAGTTTTCCCCAATATCTTTATTCAAGGGAATTAATCAACCATGACATGAACATGTTTTCTGCTTTCCAATTTTTGAATCCGGGATCCTCTATGGTGGTGCACGAGCAGTTCGAGTGAGGTAATCATCTTCACCTTTGCCGCATATCAACATCATGACAGATCAAGATCATTGTAGAAGGTTTTGCCCATTCAGTTTATATCTTGTCACGGGAAGATGAGAGATACTCATTGCTCCATGAATGATTGGTCTTGTGACTTCAGCTTTTAGGGTTAGGTTTTCTATAGTAGGTTTTCTGTAGCCATTCTAGTGGGTGGGTCATGTTTTGGCATAATAGAATTTGTGGGTTTAGGGTTAAAGTTGAATCTCTCATACCATGTTGAAAAATTAGGTCAATTTGGAGAATATGAATGTTCTCTCTTTTCTTTTTCTCACAAATTATTATGACAAATCAAAAATAAATAGAGGAACAGGAGAAGCCAAGGCAACAACCAGATCTGCTACTAATTCATCAAATCCCCCTTAATAATTTACATCCAGACTTAAGGAAAGATAGGGGAGAATCAGGGAAGAATTAATTGAGGAGATTCTTTCTAATCTCTTTATTCAAACAAGGATAATCCTACTAAGGAAATCAATCAACATAATATCATGATCTTCAATATTTTTGAGACTGTTCAACACTACTAAATAAATTTATTGGTTATAAGCTCTAGATGGTCAACCTAGTGAATTAATTAGAAAAAGTTTTTCAAGTGAGGAAATAGAATAGTACTCAACAGAATCTTCCTAATTTAAAGACAATAACTTCAAACGTACTAAGAAATTGCATAGACCAATAATTAGGAACAAGAGGGGATAAAATTAGATTCTGGAATCCCCTAATGTTGGGCTTCTGGGCATGATCATACATTCTCTATCATCTAAGTCCTTGCTTCCACATCTACACCCTAAGGATGTATTTTGGCCTTCAATGTGATGACAGTACGTCTTCAAATCTACAATTAGTGAGGTGTTAGCTAACAGCTTATAGGTGCAAAGAGACCAGATGTACAAGGAGAAACATACACACATGTACACACACAGAGAGACAGACATACACAGAGAGAGAGAGAGAGAGAGAGAGAGAGAGGGGCTTACATACTCCATCCCCCCTAGAGAAGGATAAAACCACAAAATCATTCCAAGGTCTGCAATAAAGTACCCCACAGAAACCTGTCATGTTTTGCATCCAAGTTACCATAAGGAAAAATATATTCTATGGAAAACAAAGTTCAATTCAATGATATGCAATCATGCAAAGGAATCTACATAATCAACAATATCATAAATATGCAAAAAATGACTTCTTCTCCAGTATCCAATCTGGAGTTTGGGTACTTCCACCCTAAAGGAACAAGAATAACCAACTAAAATTGGTCAACTAGGGCTAGCATTCAACCAATTCACAGTGGCTAAACTGCATCTAAACCCAAATACTCACGTAACTTGGTCAAAATAACTTTGTTTTAGCCAAGTTGGTGAATCAGTATGCTAAACAACTATACTGTGGTATCCAAAATTGGAACCATAACTCTAAGTCATAACATAACTACCATACTGTAGCGCCAAGGTTCATTCTTGTAAGAAATTTTATTGAGACATGGTTTAAAAATAACAACCTTTCATTAGTCAAGCAGATTTGAATAACCATCCAGATGAAAGGTAATAATGGGAATTTTTATACACGCTCATTGAATCCTCATTTAACCTTCTTAACCAAACACATAAAGTGCACTCCAGAGAAATAATTGCAGACATTTAAACAACCACAAACCTGCTTTGGTCAGCAACAAAGCAGATGATCTATGTTGTGTGCTTCTCATGGTTCATACTTCGTACTTATGAAATTAATGTTACAGGATTCATGCTGCAATTTTCCAAAACACCAGAAGCATCGTTTACAGTGATTATAAGAAACTGAGTAACTGTGGTCGCACTACCATGGTTTGTGGAGAATGATATTTAGTCAACATAAAAATGGACCATAGGAGTGAGAAAAAAAATGCAGCTCATTTAGTTTTTTACCGTATATTTTAGGAGGCAGAATCTATTTATCCCATCCAACGCATTTATAGCCTGCAAACTTAATTAAAAATAGGAATGGTTGACATTTTGTACGAGTAATAACTGGGTTGTCAATAAAGAAAGGGAGAAAATGTGCAGCCTAATTCCAACCGAACTGAACCCAATAGTTGCGCCCCCTATCACCACAACTAGAAAGAAAAAGAGAGAAACTGGAAAAGGGGAGAAAGCCCAAAACTATGTTCTTAAAAGTCGTCTAATTTGATTAGATGTCTGCTCCATCCAGTGTATCAATTCCTAAGTGTCGAATGCCAACCTGCTTAATTTATAAAGAGTGGCAAAGTTTGAAGCTTTAATCATATATATCCAATATATGACATAAAATCACCTGAATGCCATCCCACATTGTGTATCATATATCACATACCATGTGCACAATTGCGATAGCAATGAAATCCTCTAAGAAAAATGACACTTTTCTTGCATGTCCTATACTTGCTGGAGCATATCATGCCATAGTGCACTGCTATTTTGATAACTAAGAGAATATATAGTTGTAAGGAATACAAGGTTGGGTGTTTAAATAATAATGTGTAAAAAAGTGGGAATAGGGAGATGAACATAATGAGATAAATGAGTGGTCGAACACATAGGATGTGTTTGAGGTGGGTTAATCATTAAAGCAAAGACAGTAGCACTCTTGTGGGGAGATGTAAAAGATGGAAAATAGGTTATTATAGAAAAGGTAGAGAAATACCAAACAAGCTTGAAGGAAACCATCATGATATTTAGACTTTGGAGAGGAAAGCCTACAACAGAGCTAAATTGTGGAAATAAACATGTAGCTGATTTCACTTTGTAAGAAAAGGCTTAGCTTGGTTTGGTTTGAATACAAAACCGCTTATAGATAGCACACCTTATTTAGAGCTAGGAGCACATTTTCAAGCCCAGTCTCTGTCTACTGCAGCACTGCAGTGAATATCAATCTGGTGAATTATTTAAAACTACCCACAGCTATGATTCCTCAAAACACCTATCAGCCTCAATTTGCACTGATGAAAAAAATAGCACTATGAAAAATGTAGACATGCTATTTTGCTATAATTTGTACAAGCAGTCGTACCTACACCTTTGAGTGCAATAGCATTTTGAGCAATGGTGTTATATTCAAAATTCAAATATTAACCACTAATCCTTAAGGTAGACCAAAAAAATCCCTATGCCTCCCCTCCCCTCCCCTCCCAATGCTCCAACAAGAAGAGAGAGAATTAAAAAAAAAACAATATCAATTTTGACAGGAAGGATGAGAGTCATTCTGTTGATCTTTCTTCAAAAAATGTATACATCTACCTCAGGTATTCCAAAAAGATATCTCACCAAAACCATAAAATCCTCCCTAGGCCCACCTAGGGGGGGCATCATGATAGATTGCAAGCTTATTCATATGACTATATACATTATATCAAGGTTAGCAACTGTCAGATTCTAAATATGGACAATCAATGCAGTAATTGCAGTAGTTCTCCATCCTGTTTTCAGAATAATCTCCCATTTCTCACTTCCCACCCATGGTAAAACCATGTTCAAAGCAGTTCTTATAGATCTCATGAAAGCAGTCGTCCAATAATCAAAGGCATTTTGCTTCTTTATGCCTATTCTACCAGTTTAAATCAAACGATGACAGAAACAATAACTTATTATACAAGAATATATACACCCTGCCTGCCTGCCCAGTAAAAGACAAGAAGGAAATACCAAACTTCAATGTTGAATGAAAGAGGGTAAAATGAAGAGGTCCAAACTTCAATGTTGAATGAAAGAGGATAAATTAACTGGCTATTAAATGTTGAATGGAAGAGGCTAAAAGGAGTGGAGAATATCAAACTTTAATCCAACTTGACTTAGTCAATACTCTGGACTCACACAACACATTTTTTTTCTAGATAAACAGACTACCTAAAACAAGCAGCATCTTCATCTTCATAACTCTTCATTTTCGATAACTTGTGACTTTTTGTTCATCATATTTTGATTTCCTCCAGCGCTAGATCAAAAAAAAAAAACGATTATATCAAATGAACAGAAGACAAACTCAAGTTTAGTTCCACCCCATCCCTGGCAGCCACAAGGGAAAAAAAAACAATTTTCTTGCTGATTTTATAGCTTCCAAAGGCATGGAAATGGAAAAACTCCAACTTGTTTCTCAACGTGTACGGCTTCCGTAACATCTTCATGAAAGTATAAATGAACTTCATCTTCTATGTAGTTAGAAAATATATTCCTCAATGCCAGCCTTCTTTTACATGGGATAAAATCCCCTATTAGATCCCTTCCTGAAGCAATTGAATCTCTACAAGCTCGATTAGTTATATAGGGAATCAATGAGCTATTGGAATAAACACCCAAGAACCATAATCTTTTCTCCGAACAGCTTCTGCTGACTTAAAGCAGTGATTAATAAAAGCAGGCTCTCTATCTTAAAAAAGAGATCTTGTTGGTTAGTCAATCCAGTCAAGGGGCAAGATGAGGACTTCCTTGTTTCTCAACATATCCAACTTAACACTTTTGGTGGACCTCATGCACCAAAAAAACTCACTTTCTTTTCCATAGGTAAAGACATTTGAATTTAGATAGATATATGGATAAAGAATGCATATGGTAAACAAAAATTTGCATCTTCACACCTCTTTATTTTTATTTCTTATGCTTTTCATTTTCTAGACATGCATAATCAACTGATAAGCTGTTATTTATGCAGGCCAATTTTCCCTCACCTTTGCATGCTATCCAAAGCAGTAAAAAAATCACCATATTATCTCTCATGTGCAGGTATAAAAGATGCATGAAGGCACACTTGAAGCACATCTTCACATGACTAGATATGATCTCTCTCAGTTTTATTTAATTTTTCTAAGTAGAGCCACACAATATCTTCACTATTGGCATTTTATGCATTATGTGCACGAGCACTGGCACCAATCTCCCCACACAAGAAAACTTGTCCTCAGGCAATCTTTGCATGTCCTTTTACCATGTCGAAAACATGTCTCCATGACAACCCAACTGGTACTCCTTAAATAACTGTACAACAAAACAGTTGCTAAAATGCAAACAAATGCAACAAACTTGTACATTTGCCGTGAATATCGTCCATGGTGCATCAAGCAATTACTTGGCATCGAGACAAAGGAAAATATTTGGACCAGACTGCCTGGGCACATCTGCTTTTTGCCTTGGCTGATGGGCTTTTATCCTTCCCTTCGTCAAATTTTTGTAATTTTTTCTGATTGCTACACTTTGATGGAAAGATTTCATGTGCATATATATTTTTTCATATGGGGGCAGTGACCTTTGACATCTGACCGTTTTCCCATTCATAGTGATCAAAATAAGCAGCCTAAATCTGATTACACAAAAAAACTAACATGTTGATTTAATTCATAACATAATGACACAATGTTGTCTGGACAATGAATACAAGTAAGCACAACATGATCATGGACTCTAATGATACCAAAATGGATTAACATAAAAATATTGGTATAGGTCACCATAGTAACAATATTGGCCGTATTGGTGACACGTATTGGTATCTACTAGAAAATAATAATATAATAAAAAAGAATTTGTATTGTTTCAATTAGCCCAGCACTTACTCTTCGATATATTTATTGTTGAAAGTATCCAATTAGATTAACTCGTGGAAAAGATTTAAGAAACATAAAAAAATTGTCCCTTTTTCTTTTGTAGTGTCAGACGAAAAAATTATGACCACAACAAAGCTATTATATACTAATTTGACCCTATTTAATCATATATTATATATTTGAATCATTTAAATCAAGTTTACTCAATGGAATTATACCAAATAATATGCTAGCAAACAACAAAACGATGAAAGTAATACGAAATAAATATAATTCTAGTAACAATTTCACAATAAAAAACAAATATCACTAAGAAAATACAATTATATAACACAAGTTGAAGCTGACATTGTGAGATTAAGATTTAGGTATGCTTCGTGTTATGTTTGAAGAGGGGAAAACATGTTGAGTGGTTCATCCATTTGGATGTTGAACATAAAAAGGGAAGAAAAACATATAGCAATATCAGCTAATATATAACCAATACAGCAACATAGCTTAAATTAGGAATCTCGATACTAATATATATAGGCCGATATTTTGTTTCATGCAACTCAAGTTAAACAACAATCATATCATTAGCATTTGCATCAATGAAACTTCCAATGGTAGAATTGATCACCAATGTAGGAATTACAAAATTTCCTCTCTCATCTTATTGCAAACTGAAAATGGTAGTCTTCATGGCAATTCAATAACTTACTCTTCTTAGAGCAATTCTCTCCATCCCATATCTAGTGATATCATCATTCTAGCTTCTTCATTTGAAACATTTTCTTCCATGATGCTGCCCTGGAACTTTTATTCCCTGCTGGATTTTCATCCTGAACATTTGACAAGTTTTTTCTTAACAATAAGCAGAGTAAGAGACCGGAGGTTGTCATTACCAATTCTTTTTCACCATGGATCAATTCCCAGTTTGACTGGTTAAAAATAAGACTTTTCAATAAGCCAAGGTGACTTCTATTTGTGGCATTATTTTTTACGCTATCCACATATAGAATCTTCCTTTCTCTTCCTCTCGGCAAGTTCTCTAATTTGGTCAAACACACATGCCTGTTATTGGACCTCCTCTACTCAGCACAACCCTTTTCCTCATTTGGCATGTTTTTTTTTTCCCTGTTCACTCATAAACATCCACAAATCAAATGTCTTTGGAATAGAAACAAGCAGGAACACTCCAATCTTGTACTTTTCTATGGCTCTAAGTGAGACTCTCTTACCTCAACAAGATAGCAACTACCATATACTCAAAACTTTACAAGGTGATCCTCATGCCAAGCAATTCACCTCTAAACAAGCATTACTAATTTCTTCAGCACTGCAACTCTAACACCAATTCACTGCAATTGACTAATGAGCATAAACCAACTCATCGGATGGAAAAGGTTAAAGGAGTTGGAAAATTCGAAAGTCTCATCAATTGAACTTATTTGGAGCAACTACTGTAGGGCCATTGTAGATTTAGGCCAGCAGCCAAATTCCGTTGTTGCTGATGAAGCTCCAGTGTGTTTGGTAAATAGTAGAGGACTTTGGAATTCATCTGATATATTAATATGAGAAGACTGTTTGTCCTTCCATTGCGATGTTTCTTCTATGTCATCTCGATGCCTCCTTTAGACTATGCCCATGGGGTAAGAGATGAGGTTTGGAGCAGGAAAATGTTTCGGTGCTGACTAACTCAACATTAGCCAATGATGTTGATGCTCATTTTATGGAAGGTGGAAATTTATGTAGGGACAATTTTGCTAGTCAATGATTCACAATGAGGAGAGGGTTCCTGTTACATCCCAATCTCGAAACATGATTATATTAATTCTAAATTTTTAATTAGCTTATATTTGATTTCAGTCATTTATTATCTGAAATTCAATTATTCATTTCCACTGAAGAAAAATCCCAGTGACGGGATGTGATCTTGAATAGAATTAGATATCGACATAAGGCCCGAAGAAAATAAGAATATAAATATCAAATCACATGACCCAAAACATCACACCTGAAGTAGCTCAAACACTGACCATATGAAATCTTGAAACATATATAAGGAGCATCTAAACTAAAAATCAGAATAAATTAAAATCGTAATCCCACCGAACTACTGAAAATAAACCGACACCAAACTCATACGCCAACATTATACCACATAACCACTTGAATTTACAATATTTAACAGTTAAAACAAAAATAACAATTTAAAAGTATTGTTTTGATTTAACATAATACATAAACTGTTCAAATATCTGATTCTATTGCTTGAACAGCTCTTCCTCAACCCAAACCACCTGAAAGCAAGCACCAAACTCTCTAATTTGAAAGGGTGGTAAAAAATCAAAATAAGAGTGAACCAATTACTTAACAAGACGTATAATTTTCATAAGTAAACATACATATATTAAGAATATGTTGGAATACATGATCGAATGTCCAAAAAACTGATATCACATTTCGTAAACTTATTATGTATAATTCAAAGTTGATGATCAATTTCTCTTCTTTAAACTGTACCACATTTGAATATGTTTAAATCATGCCAAAAAATTAAAGGACTAAGGATTAGTGATAGCCTTACCAACAAATGGCGAATAATTAAAACTTGGGTTGTATACACTTCTACATAACCAAAGGCCATACGTTACTATTCAATACTGATAGAAAAGTCGTCATACATATAATCCTATAAACAGGATCGAACGCCACTTTTAACCCATCGATGATAAAACTTCAATTTTCACTATAACATATTAAGACATGTTATAATATATTTCGTCAATTCTTCACAATGGTCCGTATATAATTGAATAGAAAACTCTACTAAAAAAATATTATTTATATTTTCTCATACTGGATAAAATATTCTTATCATTAATCTTATGTAAAGTTTTCATTTATCTTTTCTTCAATTTGAGAGCATGCAGGAATACATAAACATGCAGGAACATTTGTAAGCATTATTAAAGCATGCAAGAATAGCAGTACATGATTTCTAAACTTGTTGAAGTATTTATTACTGAAATTGCGGAAAAATCAATGTAGTTAACATAATTTTATCACATTATATCAGTTATAAAGCATGCATGCACAATTTTATGAAATTTCAAAAACATGCAGTAACATATATATGAAATTTAGGGAGATGCATGAGCATTTAAATATGATTAAAAGGCATATAAAGACAGTGTTGTAGAAAATCAGCTTCCAAACACAATGTACATATATTGAAGGCATGCATTCTATAAAAACTACATGAAATGAGAATACGAGTACATGCATGTGAGATATAAACATTATATATATGAAATTATAGCATGCATGAGTATTTTAAATAATAAATATTTATGAAAGTAAAAAAAATATAATAGCAAAGAAAAGAAGGTCTAGATGTACTTGCCTTATATTGGAAATCACCAAAAAATCTCTTAAATTTCACTTTTTCCTTATTAGCTTGTCTTCTCTATCTTTCTCTCTCTTCCTCTCTTCTCTGTCTCTCTTCTCTCTAAAACTGTGTGAAAATGGTTGAAAATCAGTCAAAGGGGCCTTTTATAGAAAACTGGCACATATGTTCCTGTTAGACGTGCGTCAGATGCCAAGGTATAAACTGTATAACATATGAGCGTTCCTCAAGCACACATCAGGCACCTATATATTGCTGTGAATACACACATGCCTCAATTGAGCACACATCGAGCATAAATAATCTGCCTAAAATACCATAGAGGTGTCATTTAGGCACGTCCTTACTATTCAAAAATACACATATGTGTACATCCGCTGCCAATAGGCGTTACTCAGTCTAATATAACCCAGTCAGAAAATTGATTTTAGCCAAAAACCTCAATTAACGTTGATATTTTCATTAACTTAATTAATCATTATTAAAAACATAATTTGAGATTTATACCTTACAGTTCCCCTATGGTGGATGCTTCTCTAGATTCGGTTGGCACCATGGATAAAAATGTTGGTCTTAGCCAAATTAGGCGATAAGTAGCACCATCAAACATATCGGTTGTAAAACCTTTTCTGTGAATCAAAACTTGGAATGAAAATATCAACCAGTATATTGTCAACATAATAACATATCTCAATTTTGTCATGGTATCATGGCCATTTTGCATATCAGCTAACATTTCATTCTACAATTGGCACTTTGAATCAGTTTCTAGTTACCATGAAATTATGGGGAGGAGTTGATTGTATGAATCATCAACTCATCCTAGGTCTAAGTGGCCGTCAATATTTCTATTAAATTTCTACAATCAATCTGAGAAGAATTCTTTTTAAGTTCAGAAAGAGGTTTCTCAAGTTGGAATGAATGAAATAATGGATTTCAGCAAATTTCTGCACCTTTCTTTTTTTGGTAAGAGATTGCAATTAAGCTTTTCAAGGTTATTAAATCTAAGATACTTGAGGAATTTAGGGCCACCAATTGCAAGAGCAATGTTAATAAGAATGGTAGGAAAGATAGGGAACTCAATGACCTTGAATTAAATGTAAAAGATTGAAGTGTTTTGTGTATGTTTGCTTTAATTGCTTACCATGATGATTGCAAAGAAGATTCCTGTATTTGGGTGGTGGTTGTTAGGTTTTGGAAGGGTGAAAGGTAATTTTTGCATTTGGTTGACAGCCTCCTGGGTCATTTTGATCATATACATTGTCTTTCTCATCAATCAAAACAAATTGACGCACTTGAAACATTCTCCCTACCTAACAAGCTTTAAACTCACCAGAGACAACAAAAACTAATTGGAGTGAGCCTCGAAATCAGCTTCTTTCTTCTCATCACTTTGTTTTCAATAATCTATGCATCTTAGTTCTATAAACATACATAATACTTAAAGAAGCAAGAAAAGACCTGCAAACCAAATCAGATTTAAGGGCTTCACATTAAGGCATCCCGGAACCCTTCCCCCCCCTTAAAACTCACTCTGAAAGGGCTAAATTCTACCATTTAATTCCCCCAATCGCTTACTTAACAAAACAAGCACAAGGAGGCATTGATCAAATTCTTAAGCGATATTCAGAATATTAACCAAATTTACCAGTACTGGAAGACATGAATACTAGTATTTCCAAAAACTAGGATATTATCGTATTGTAATACATCGTCATATTAAAAAAATATCGGAAAAGATTGGCCAATACATTCAATATCATCTGATATGTCAGCTACAGTAAAACCAAAAACTTGCTGCCCAAATCTCACTGTTGACAGTTAAATTTTGTTTCTCCTTCTGTCAAAAGTTGCTTCTATATTCAACCCAACGAAATCAAAACATATCCAAAGCTTACCAAACAGCTCCGAAGAAATTTCATCTTTCAAAAGACTAGATTTTGTTTTACACCCAAAATTGCAATTGTTTAGGGGTAAGACTTTTCCAGAATATCACACAGTAAGATTTCATTTTCATATATATATTACTTTAGCTTGAATTAGATTAAATCCGGTGTTTCTGACAAGTAGGCCCAAGGAAAACGATTTCACTTGTGTTTTTCGAATCAAAACCAAAATCCAACAAAGTCCTAGAACACTTTGAAGGTAAATATTCCATGATCTACTCAATCAAATTTATATTTTACATTTGTAAATTTGTATTGCATAAGCTTAATTACAATTCTTAAGTTGATTGTTGATTTTTTATTTATTTTTTTATCATTTCAAATAAAATATTGAAAATATAAATTTAAATGGCAGATTTTGTAAAGATCATGCATCTTTCATCTATTTTAAGGAATGACATGCTTGTCTTATGATGAACATATTTCAGCATGTTTTCACTAAGCCATGTGAGGTGATCAAAATGTTGATAGCAGGCAAAATATTTGAATATTATGTGCAATCAAAGTATTGTGCCCCTTAGTATATGTGCAATCAAAGTATTGTGCCCCTCAGTATATGTGCAATCAAAGTATTGTGCTCCTTAGTAAATATTGATCGAAGTGTTGACCAAAGTATTTGGATATTGCAAGTGAACCATGCTTAGTGCTCCTTAGTAAATATTGATCGAAGTGTTGACCAAAGTATTTGGATATTGCAAGTGAACCATGCTTAGTGGGACTTAAGCTTTCATTGTTATTGTCGTATGTGGGAACTCACAAAAAGAGATGGAAAATAAGAAAAAGCAAAAAGGAAAGATCATTTGTTCTTTACCCACTAAGTGGGACTAAAAGCTTCACTTTATTGAGCGATACATATTTCTACTATTGGGTGCTAGGTTTTTCCATGACTATATCAAAATTGGATAGTATACTACAGTTTGAACCTCTTTCATCATATTTATCAAAAGCAAAGCTTATGAATGGGTGATTAAAAATAACAAGATACCTGCATTTAGGCTTCTAAGAACAAATTCATTGAACCCCAGGAAGAATTAGACAATCATATTCAGAACTTTCAATTGTAATTTACTTGGGATAAGAGAGCAAAAAAATGAGGTAAACTAACACTTACTCCTAGTGCAAAAATAGACAATGGCGAGCCACGGAATGTAACAATGCTAGCCGACCGATCATCAGCGTACAGATCTGACCAGTATACAAAGTATAAAGACATGGTTGCAATGAATACAGCATGAACAGTAGACATCCCACTGCACAAATGATCAATCAGAATGTAAGAGCGGAGGTTGTGACAGAACAATAAACAAAAGGAAAGGGCTTTAGATGAACCCACCGGTTGTTCCACTCAATCTTCTGTGCTCTAGAAAGACCGGTAAAACTCTTAAAGTGTAGGGAACTAAAGAGCTGGGTAAGATCATAGATCTGTGAGTAAGAGAAGAATAATTCAGCATTTTGAACGAAGCATAAACACCATTCACATACAACATACATAACTTCCTCTGCATTCTTCCACCAACAAAAGAAAAAGAATAAATACAATCAAAACAAATAACACAGAAGAGGCTTTACCAGAACCCAGACCCATTAAGAGAAGGAGAAAAGGCAGAAGAAGAAGAAAGTTAAAACTTACCACTTTGCAAGCAAGTAATCCAACAAGGATAGAAGTGTAAGGGACGAAAGGATCCGCCAGCAAATAATTTTTTATCAGCAATTGAGCCTGATTTTGGTAAGACTTCATAGTCACAAAAGTCCTTGAAGAATCAGACATTTTTGAAGTACAAATCTCAGACCATAAGTAAAATTTTTTGAGCTTTCAAATCCTTCCACTTTTCATTTCCCTCTCATTTTAATTTCTCGGAGAGGAGGAAGAATCCAATACGGAGATCATCAAGCCAAAAATCCTACATACTCATCCACACAGAATCCTGATAAAGATGTTAGAAAGCGAAATGAAAGGGAGTTTAAAAATCTTTCTAAACCAGGTAACATGAAGCTTATCATGCATCTCCTACAAGAAAGACATTAGGCAAAAGATAAAAAAAAATGCAAAACACAACCCACCAAATGTAAGCCAATCATTTCACAAAATCTAGGATCTCCTTCAGTCATGGATGGTCAATCATCATTATTCTTTCATTGATCTGTTCCCATTTTTGTAGGAAAGTAAGTACATAATGATAAAGTTTATGCTATAATTTAAGATCTAAATTGATCACTACATTGTGTATATATTCCTTCTTCCTTCAATGAATAATATACTGAGAAATTTATTCAAATACAACATTCCTGAACATTTTCTTCTTTATCAAATAAACCAAACATCCTCTCCTAGCCAACACACATGGCAGAAAAGCGTATCAAAATAATCAAAGGCTCTGCCAAGCTTGAGACCAACAAATACGATGACCCAAATGATTCCTTCCATATTCATCACTCTGATCAACCTGGGCTCATACCTGTTACCAACAGTTGAATGAGGAAAATTACAGCACTTGGAGTTGTGCCATGCTCATGGCTCTTAGTCTCAAGAATAAAACAGTCTGTGTTAACGGTACCATTCAACAGCCACCAACAACTTCCACCACAAAACTCATCCCTCCATAAGATTGGTGGTGAATATATAAGTGATCCTTCATCATATCGAAGGCATGTTGGGCAGCTTCATTATTAGACTATGACACGACCCAACTTGGTGTATGCAGTTAATGTCCTAAGCCAATTTATGGACAAACCAGGGGTTCTACATTTGGAAGCAGCTTATCTTGTATTACAATATGTGAAATAAACATCAGGTCATAGAAAGTTTTTCTTCTTACAGCTAGTTCAATTCAATTGAATGTCTTTTGTGATGTAGATTGGCTAAATGTTGTGATACTCGATGATTTGTACCTGGGAATGCACAAAATCCGGCATCTCCTTTAGATATGGAATCGTCATTATTCTGCCATTGATTTTTGTTTCCATTTATGTTGGAACGTAATAGGGAATGATAATGTACATGCTATAATTTAGAATCGTAAATTGACATCTACATTGTGTAAATAGTCCTCCTTTCAATGAATAATATACTGAGGAATTTATTCATCTACAAATGCGAAAAGAAGATCAGAAAATCCAAGCTTTCCCAGATTAATTCTTACCTAGAGGGGCAGATCTGAACATTGACTAGCTTGATCGAAAGGGTTACTTGAGCTTGACTCAGCTCTCATTCTATGTGGGTCATCATGCATTATCATTTTAAGAGAGAAATGTGTCAAATAAAGTAATACCCAGAAAACTAGCGAGGCCAGTCAACGGGAAAATTAAGCATAGATGGAAGTACAACACATGAATGAGTACTTACCAGCAGATCATTCTTATTGAAAGAAAAAAAAAGGTAGCGAACAGAAGAAGAAATCGGAAGAGGGAAGTAATGATGCAACGGCAAAACTACAATAAAAAGGGTAATGACATATGTAAGTTTTTTTCTCGTTGTGAAAAGATAGTTGGGGACAAAATACCAGGAATTAATGCACGAAGAAAAATTCCTGAGACTGAGAGGATGAAAAAAAAAATACCTAGCCAAGAAATGAATTTCTTTTGAACAAAAAAAACTTGTGTAAACAACCAAGAAAGGAATAGATGGCAGAGGTTGACGGTTACGCGTCTTCTGGCTGGTCTATGGATGGACTTTTATGATGCCTAGGTTGATTTCGTTTGCACTGGTTAACATCTCACGCTCTCCATGTTCGAATATGCGAGAGAATTTTATTTTAAATTGTCATCATGGTGAATACATTATCATCATTTGTGGTTGCGGGATTGGGGGGGAACTACACGCAAAGTAAACCGAATCAAGCAATTGAAACCGAATCAGGTAAACGAAATAGAAGTTAAACCGAATCAAATAATTGAAAGTGATGGTTCTTCTGAAGGTTTTATTACGAGAGAGATGCCATAGAGTTTAATCAATTCTTTTCTATTAATGCTACTATTGATTTAATATAATTTTAAATATAGTCAATATCAATCAATTTATAAAGCACCAACAAGGATTGACATAAAGTTTTAATCAATCTTTTTAATTTGTAATATCATTAATAAGAAAAATCACAATATAATTAGTCCCTTTTAGCTGTCATAAAAATAAATTTTAAACAAACATGAAACTACTCAAATCATCAAAATATAAACAAAACATATTATAACTTCACAGTTCAAACACAAATAATCTTTAAATTGCTCACATCAACATATTGAAATTTAGAAAGAGACGAATGAGAAATAAACAGCTCAATAAAAAAATTCATACTTTGTATTTGTTGGGACTGTGGATGCTTTGAACCCAGCGAAGACAAGAAGAAGGTGGGGGGCACCACCTTGGATAAGATCAACCTACGCTGATTTGAACTTGTGGGAAATTTATTGCGCTGCTTTCTCTTTTCTTTTTTTTTTTTCTATTGGCCGTCCTTAGTTATTAATTGTATTAATAGACTTATTCGTTTGTTTAGTTAACCATCCTCAGCCATTAATTACATTATTAAATCAAAAATCTGTAATACATTCATAACACAACAGCCGACGATACTACACAAAAGTTATATCCATACAGTACTCAAATCCTTATAAGATATTTCTAAAAGTCAGACCAGACGGTATTGATTGAATATATCAGTGGCATCTTAAAGGGATCAAATACAATTGTACCAACCATTTATAACCCGAAAACAAAACCAACCAAGCATCACTTACATGAACCAACAATTATGCCCAACTTATGCCTATAAATGCAAGCTTTTTACCCTATTGAGCTTGAATCCTTAGAGCTTGTAGTGCCCTTGCATAGCCAAATACAATACTTGTCCCACACTTGGAAAATTCATCCTACACTAGGAATGCGGTACCTCTTTTGAGAAGTCATTGCACCCTTTTAAGAAGTATGCTCGAGCCAATATTTCCACATCTTGATGGAAAACTTGTAACTGCTATCACAAACATTAAATGGAATCCATGTTGCGATCTAGTGGAAAGAAATTATTATCCTCTTGGCCCATTTTTTGATCGAGCTCTCCTTAGAAGCTCAATCCTTTCACCAACCCTTCAAATAGTAGTCTTATAGCCCATGCCAAAAGAAATAGGTAACTCTCTATCTTTTTTTTCTACTTAAGCTTGAACCAATTTAAATATCAGATAAGTTTCATCATAAACTCAATTCTAGACACTTCACATTTGTTGTATGTGGTATACAAGACCATGGAACCACTTTATTCGAATCGTGCCCCTTTCTTATGTTCTATTTATTATCGATTATATTTTCAGTTTAGGTACGCATTATTGGCAGGATTGTGAAAATGGTTGGCTAAGCCCTGCCAAACAATAGTTAATGGTTCTTCTTCTCTTATTTAAAGAGCTTTTACCCCTCCTTTTTATCCACTCAAAAGCCATATTGCATTGGAATTAAGTGACCCTAATGTCCTTCCTCAACCTCACATGAAAAGCCTGAGTTTTCATTCCCTCGCGTCAACAAGATTCAGGCCCTAGTATGCGGTGATCATTCTTAGCATGGTGCCCACATAGATGAGAAAGATGGTTGCAACTATTATTGGGGTTCGAATAACCCGGATTCACCCGACTCGATGCTGAAAAAATTTGAACCCCCTCGTCATCGTCAGCTACCATTTAGTGGGCATAAGAAACAAAAGAGATGTTTTATTGTAGAAACCCTTCACAAATCGAAGGAAAAAACTATGAGACAAGCTCCGAAATAATTTCACTATGTAAAATCGGTTACAAGAATTTTGAAACAAAATACAAGCAACTCACCATAACTACACGAACCCCCTGAGAATTGAGAACAAGAAAAACAATCACCTAGAGTAAGGAAATTATCATTCTCTTTTATCTTACTATTTTTCTTCTCTCTTTCCTCTCACTGTGGTTCTTTTTGCTCACGTATTTTGTAAGTGTGTTGAAACGACAACCGCTATTTCACCCTCGCACACATGCAGTCTGGCGCATAGCATTTTCGGTGATTTCTCATACCATGGCTTGACACACTTTGGTGATTTCACTCACACTGGCACAGCCCTTGATGCCTCGCACACATTGCTTAAAGCTCTTGGCGCATTTTATAATGATCCTGACTCCAAATTTTCATCTACTCACTTGGTTGATCTTTTAGATAATTTGTGCAACATTTTCACTTATTTTTAAGCTTTCTACAGACGCATGTCCCACAAGACGGTGCATACTTTGCACTACACAGATACGTGCCCTGCAAGTCAGCTGTCAGCTTTGAAAAAGGTCTACCACCAACTCCGCTGCACCAACTCAGTCAGTCAACCTTTGTTGATCGAATTTTTTTTTTCAACCGGTCAACATTCTATTGACCAGCTGGTCGTCGTCTTGTTGCCTTGTTGACGTCATCCCACCAAAATGGTCATACCGGCATTTAAGTCATACCGATAAATCATACAAACTGATCATTTTGTCCAAACCTAAATAAATGGCGCAATCAGGCAAAATGGCACAACCGACCATTTTACCCCAAATTTGGCATTGTTGCATACCGGTCAAGTTCTTCCATACTGGTGAATTTATCCATACCTGTCATTTTTCCATACTGGTAAATTTGTTCATACCGATAGATTCATCCATACCGATCATTTTGTCATACCAATAAATTTGACAATACCGATTATTACAGCCATACCGATCAATTTGCCCAAACTGGTAAATTTGTCTATATCGGTAAATCCTCCCATACCGGTTATTTTGCCATCACTCGGTCAACATTCGTTGATCGGCTACTTTACATTCCTGGCTGGTCAATCCGTTGATCGGTTATTTTACCAACTAGCGAATTTGTTCTCTCTCAAACAAATTGGCCACACCAGAATTCTACTCCTGAATTCCTCATCAAGTCCTCAGGCATTTAATACTTGAAGTCCTCGGGCCTTATCTCCACAAAATCATCGGCCATTTGCTGCATAAAGTCCTCAAGCCTTATCTCTTCAAAGTCCTCGACCCTTCTGCTGCAACCAATTAGAAGCACTTTGCACAAAACCTGTGCGATCTCCTATGACGTCTCCGTTTATTGAGTACCCACAATGGAGTGACAAAACTTAATAAATTTTTCTTCATGACATTGTGGGATATAAACTTGCCTTTTTTTCAGACTGTTATCGCCTACCTTTCGACAACTTCTCCTCGATTAGGATCCTGGCGTCAGCTCTGCCTTTGGACCTACTGGCTTGCCCTAGGCCCTACTCAGTTCCGTTGTACTTTTACCATTCCATCCCATGCCACACCAAATGGCAAGCTCCTCGACGACAACACTAGAATTTCTACTTCGACGGCTACAGATCTCGACGGTCACAGTCTGCGTCACTTTACTTGGCGGCTTTCCCTTTATAACGTTTCATTCTGCTCCGGTGCACCGGTACCAGGTCAGTACCTTCACATGTAGTCTTTTTTGGTCAGCACCCTCCGTAAGTAGCCCTTTCTGTGTCTGGGCCGATCTTCGCTAGCTCTGATACCACTTGTTAAAGTTTGAACAACCTAAATTCACTCGATCCGGTGCAACAAAAATCCAAACCCCCATCATCATCAACTATCATTTAGTGGGTATAAGAAATAAAAGAGATGCATAATATTTTTAACATGAAAAATCTTCACAAATCGAAGGAAAAAACTACGGGATAAACTCTGAAATAATTCTACTATGTAAAATCGATTATAAAAATTCTGAGATAGAATAAAAATAACCCACCTTAACTACACAAGCCCCTTGAGAATTGAAAATAAGAGAAATAATCACTCTGAGTAAGGAAAACCTTCATTCTCTCTTATCTCACTATTTTTCTTTTCCCTTTCCTCTCACCGTGGTACTCTCAATTCACGTATTTTATAAGTGTGGTGAAACGGTAACCTCCGTTTTACCCCTACACACATGCAACCTAGTGCACAACGCTCCTAGTGATTTCTCATGCCATGGCTCGACACACCTCGATGATTTCACTCACACTGGCATAGCCCTTGGTGCATCGCACACATTGCTTGAAGCTCCTGACACCTTTTATAATGATCATAGCTCCAAGTCTTCATCTGTTCATCTAGTTGACCTTGTAGATGATTTGTAACATATTTTTATCAATTTTTGAGCTTTTGGCATATGCATGCCCTACAAGACGGTGCATGCTCTATAGTGCACAGATGCGTGCCCTACAAGTCAATTGTCAGCTCTGAAAAATGCCTGCCACCAACTCAAATACACCAACTCAGCCAGTCAACCTCAATTGATCAAATTTTCTATTCTTAGCCAGCCAACCTTCTATTGACCCGCTAATCGTCCTCTGGTTGCCTTGTTAATGTCGTCCCACCAACATGGCCATACCAGCATTTAAGTTATATCGGTAAATCGTGCAAACCAACCATTTTGCCTAAACTTGACAAAATGGTGCAATCGGGCAAAATGGCGCAATTTGCCATTTTACCCCAAACCTAATACTGTTGTATACCGGTCAATTCTGCTATACTGGTAAATTTATCTATACCGATCAATCCATCCATACCGATCATTTTTTCATACCTCTAAATTTTTTCATACCAGTCAATTTGCCCATATCGGTAAGTTTGTCTATACCGGTAAATCCTAGCATACCGGTCATTTTGCCATTAGTCGTTCAACCTCTATTGACCAGTTACTTTGTCTTCCGGGTTGACCGGCCATTTTGCTAACTGGCCAATTTGATCTCTCTCTAGCAAATTGGTCATACCGAAATTCTACTCTTGAATTCCTCCTCAAGTCCTCAGGCCATTATTGCATAAAGTCCTTGGACCTTATCTCCGCAAAGTCGAATGCAGCCAGTTTGTAGCACTTCGCACAAAACCTGTGTAATCTCTGATGATATCTCCGTTTGTTGAGCACCCACAACAAAGTGACAAAACCCAATAGCTATCATGAACCTCAATGATAGGATGAACATTGACTAGTAGAGGGAAATCTACCACAGCCTTAGCTAAAAGTACTGTAAGGCCCGAGTTTAAATTTTATTATAATTTTAATTAATTAAATTAATATAATTAAAATTAATATTAGAAAAAAGATAAATTGAGTCGAAAATTAAAATAGGATCGGATTATATTAAGCTAAGGGATCTCTGACCGGCACCCAAAGTGTGCCCGTGCAAGGAAGGCAGAATGCTCATGCTTGAAGGATACTTGATCAGCACCTGAACATCGAAAACAATGTCCATGCTCCAGGCAATGCCAAGGCGGCCCTCGTGTGCCGCAATGTTAAGCCTCGATGCGTAACTCATGACTAACCAGTACTTGAGCACTATTCTTGTTATAAATAGGGGATCTGACTGAATTTTGATAATTTTCTTTGCAAAATTTAAGAGAGGAGAGAGAAGGAGAAGAGAGAGAAGAAAAGAGAGGAAACCAAGGAAGCTCAATTCAAGTGAATTAAAGTTAGATTTTGGTAATTTGGAGTCAAGACAAGTGTATTTTTAAATTTTCTTCCTTTGTGATTATTCTTTTTCTAATTCTATGAGTATTTCTTATTTTAAATATTCAAACATGATATAAATTTGAAGGTATGTTATTTATATTTATATGCATGTGATATTTTACTGATTTTTTTATAATTATACATAAAATTATGTCTAAACTCATATATATTATATAAGTTAGCTGATTTTTATAATTGTTTCTTCATGCATATTCTAAAAACTTGATATAATGCCCATGTGTGCTTAATTTTATGCATGATATTCTTATATGTCTAAAAATTATAAATTATATGCTTAATATGTTCTAAAATTTTAATTTTTTTGCATGTTTATTAATAACAATAAAATTACTAATTTCTACATTTTGTTAAATTTTCTTGTATTACATGCTAATTTGGCATTCCATTTGTTGAAAATTTAACATAACCTAATTTGTACAGCAAGTATAAGTTTTACATGATAAGAAATTATAGAATTTGAAGATAAAATTTTATAATTATACTAAGAATTATGTATAATTTTTTCCAAAAATGAGAACAACAAAAAATATAAAGAAATTGTAGAGTTTTTATAAGTGTAAATAACAAACTATAGTTATTATTCAGCGGATAATAAATTATTACATGTCTTAATAAATTATAGTGATAATTGAAATTTGAACCTATCATCCATGGATAAAAATAATATTCATCTATATCTACAGAATTATATGTATGACTTCATACATACGAGTCTTAAATAGTAGTGTACGACCATTAATTATGTAAAAATAAATATAACTCAAATTTTAATTATTCGCTCATTTAATCGGCAATGCACTATTGACCATTGGTCCTTAAGAAAATCATATTTCAACATGATTTGATGATATAAAATTGAATAAGAACATAATAAAGAATTCTAAAAAGATAAATTTAAAAATCTTACATAAGTATTATGAAAATTCATGTCATTGTATCAAATTTTATCATCGTTCCTTTCGATATATTTTAAATATAAATTATACATGTTTAATTTTATTTGATGAGTTTTTAGCTCACATATTATTTTTATTTTATTAACCCCTTTAAATAAGAGGCTCAAATACTTGTAAAACAATTAGGGTTGAAGAAAATTTAAATTTGAAAATTATGGAATTCTGATGTTGTACTTTGATTCCAGACACCAGTTTAATGTTGTAATTTACTTTGGACATTAGTTTAATATATTTATGATATCAGAAACAGTTTGTAAACTAATGAGATGAATGTTGGTTCAATTAGTATCTTGTGGATGTAATTTATATTAATTATGTTATTGTAGACACAGGATAATGGTTGTCCGATAGTAGATAGTAGTGGAGTTCAGTAGTAGGCTAATTGCGTACTCTATTTATATTTCAGATAGATATAACTCATTATATAAGATCTAATTTCTCGGTTTGGTTGATGTAAGAGCCACATGAGACATGGCGTGATTTGGATCATATTTATAGTTTATATTATATTATTGTGATCGTTCGAGGTATTAATGTGTAGTTTATGTCCACGATTCATTGAATGATTAATTAGATTGCTAATTAGATAATTATTAGATTTGATTCTTGTCAATGATGGGATCAAAATTTTGATGTGATAAGTGCTTTCGACCCAAATGTGACGAACCACGTTCTAAAACTCATCATTAACCATAATCATAACTAATTATCTTTCAATTATAAATTTTAATTTATTTTCTAAAATAATCAATTGACCATTCAAACGTAAACTTTTACGTCGATATCATGATTGACTATACATAATAACACAATATTATACACATGATCCAAATACATTGTCACATCATTGGTAGTTTTGACACCAACCCAAAACAATACGACATCAGACCTTATTAAGAAAAAATGCCAATCAATCATATATCAATCTGCAGGAGCAATTAAACATTCATAAACTTTGACTAACCGAAAAAAATGTTAACGACTACAATACATCATTTCTTATATTCAAAAACTACCACATGCATCCAACATAACAATCTACATGATTGATTAGTAGTTTGACATCTAGATCTAAATATTTTTTACGTGTATTGAATATTTATTATTTTTTATTTTTGCTATATTTTTTCGGGGTCAAAACTTGTTTGTATCGTCTCAACACAAGCCGTGTGCCTTTTTCAATTGGTATCAGAGACTTACCCCGATCCACGACCCCGCTCTAGATGCCGACTAGTCAATCTTTGTCTGTTCCTTCCTATTTTGATAGGAGCAATTATGCGTACTAAAAAGTACGTATGATGGTATTTTTGAAGTCAATGGATGAGCGTATTTGGGCGAGTACCCAAGTTGGGTGGACTCCACCCACTAGTTTCCCATTGGTTTCGAACCAAAAACCTTAACTTTATGGACCAAAGAGGAACTTGATGCATGCAATTGAAATAGTAAGGGACTACATGCTATTTTTATGGTTGTATCTTCTGATGAATTTAAACGCATCTCGATGTGTGAGAAATTAAAAGAAGTATGGGATATTCTTGAGATTACCCATGATGGCACAAAATTGGTTAAAAACTCAAAACTTTAAATGCTTACCACTAAGTTTGAAGAACTTCGGATGAACGATGACGAGACATTTGATAAGTTTTATGCAAAATTGAACGATATTGTCAATTCTACATTTAATCTTGGAGAACGCATTCCTAAAAATAGAATTGTCAGAAAGGTTCTTCGATCTTTGCCTGAACGGTTTAGACCAAAGGTTACGGCCATTGAAGAAAGTAAAGATCTAGATAAATTAAAAATATAAAAATTTGTAGGGTCCCTTCAGACCAATGAGCTCACTCTTCCTCAATCCAAAAGAAAC
>JAOVVI020000562.1:0-22585 GCA_028571085.2 Nepenthes alata | reverse complement strand
AGAACCGAGTAAGAATAATTTTCTAACATGACTTGGAATAATTCTACCAATCATTTTAGAAGGAACGGCCCTAAACATTATCAAGTCAAAATTTTAAGTCTATAAGGTCCGAAAACATATGATCTAAAATCAAGAAATATCATCATAGCAAGAATTCTAATCAATTATTCTGACTCTATGTTCAACTTCTAATTATTGCATATTCACCAAGCCCACGTCCCAAAACTAAGGAATACACCATTTTTTTTAAAAAAAAATTTAATTAAAGTATTAATAAATTATTCATCCAATTATAGAAAAATATGAACGCATCAAATAGTTAAATAAAAAATATCCAAAAATGTCACACTATCACTTTTTAATTTGGACTTAAGAAATACTCCACAACAGCTACGTGAAGTCTTATTTTATTCCATAATTATATTTCTTTTCAAATATATTGTGGGCAAATCTAACTTCGAAATTTTTATTATAAAATTGACTAATAATGAGAATGTTAAATTTAGAAACATTGATATTTTAAATATCATAAAAGTTAGCTAGTCAATTTATTTTAATATTCTATTTTCTTATAATCGGGCTCTAGCAGCATCGCCCCCTCAAGATGCCATATGGAAGTAGGCAAATTGAGTGACATGATTTGTTATGCTATTTTGAACATGAAAAAGTTCTTTTGGTAAGTAATTAATTGTATTAAATTTTAAAAATGTACAAAAAATTATATTCAAAACTAAGTGTTTTACCGACTTGAAAAAAAGGAACACAAAACAGGGGAGTCCCCTAAGCCTATGACAACAGTTATTAAAAATAAAAGGTTACAATAATATTCTATCATTGTAAAAAAATCACTCCAGTTTCAAGAGGCACTCCAGCAACAAAAGGCCACTCCGGCTTCAAAAAGACACTCCCGCTTCAACTTTTTAATGTGCAAAGGCACTCCACCAGCAGATTTCACTTCGTCCTCAAAAGGCATTCTAGCATCAAAATGCCACTCCGGCATCAAAACGCACTCCGTCTTCAACATGCCACTCCGGCCACTAAAACACGCAAACCACTCCGCCTAAAACCACTCCGGACTCAAACACGCAATCCACTCCGGCTAATAAACGTGCGAAAGGCACTCCGGCTTCAAAGAATTGAACATGACGAAAAAAGTTAGGGCACCAATTTGTTATTTTTAATATGAAGGAAGATAAGATTATAAAGGACCGAATAATTCTCCAATTCTTATATATTCATGATCTTTGCTTTTTTTCTATAGGGGTAACTTTAGGTTTGAATCTTTTTAAAAGGGATTTCAAAGTTTTCCAAATGATTTTACATTTGAAAATTCTTTCACTAAGATTAGCACCAGAATTAATTATATCATTTAGTTTATCATAAATGTCAAGTATTTCGCCATTCGTTTTGATTTTGTTTTTAATTTATAGTTGAACATTTGCATTTTTAAATTTTTTAGATCATTCATGAGTGGTTTTGAAAAATTTTAAATTTATTTTATATTTCCACTTGGGTTTGAATTTACCAAAAAATATCATAAAAAAATAATACATTATGGCCCTACTATTCCAATTAGACTCAGCCTGTCTATCAAAGATTGTGTGAGCATTCTAAATCTTTTGAGTATTTTGCCAGGCATGTTTGCCTTGGGATTTTAAAAATGCCATCAACTAAATTTTCAACAAACCAAATTACTCACAAAAGTAGGAAAAATTGGTATAGATTGGTTTGGCGTGATATGGACGAGCATCGAGGCATATTAAAAATTATTACAATTCGAATACACATATAAATTCTATTTAAATTGTAAAATTAAAATTAAAATTTAAAAATATGAGCCTAATTTTAATTATTTTAGAATTAAAATTTAAAAATATGGGTCTAATTTTAATTCTTTTAGAATTAAAATTGAAAAGAGTTTAAATTTTACTGTTTGAATTATTTAAGGAATACAAATTTTGAGAGTAAAAAGTTCATTATAAGACTAAAATAACAACACCATCCATTTGAGCAAATATATATACATTGGCCAATATATCAAAAATGGAGGTGGGGGCTTTGATTTTTGTGTTCTTAGTCCACCAAATCTTAGATTTCAACATGAAAATTGAAGTCCAAAATAGCAATAGATCGAAAACGGGATAGGGGTTTTGGGTTATGTTCTTGGACTATGAAATCTTAGATTTCGTGTTGTTGGTTAACCAAATCTTAGATTTCGATATGGAAATCGAAACCAAAAAACGGCAACAGAACAAAAATGGTGGGGAAGAGTTTTGGGTTTGTGTTATTAGCATCTGAAATCCTAGATTTTAAAATTAAAATTGAAATTAAAGAAAAAAATATAAGGACAATGGAGATCATACTTAAGCAAAACTCTTACGTCATGTTTGGTTAGACGAAATTAAGGTGGAATGAAATTTTTATTCCCACGAAAATAAAAATTATCCCATTTTGGTTAGCTTTTGAATGAGAATAACGATTCTCTGAGAATAGTTATTCTCGATTTTACGAGAATAACTATTCTCACCATTTTAACTGTCTTAATTATTCCCCGTTGCCTAGTAATAGTAATTTCCCCTGCTTGTGAACTGCATTTCCATTATGTCCATTATCATTATCATTATTAGATATTATTATTATTATGTTTATTATTATTATTATTAGTTATTATTATTATTATGTTATTATTATTATTATTAGATATTATTATATTAACTATTATTTTTATTATTAGATATTATTATATTTATCATGATTATTACGTTTATTATTATTATTATTATATATTATTATTATTATTACTACTTTTATCATTATTAGTTATTATTATTATTATCATTGCTACGTTTATCATTATTAGATATTATTATTATTCAATATTCCTCATACTATTATACAAACCAAATAATGAAATACTAATTCTCATATTATTTTATTCCAACAATCAAATATGAGAATAATAATTTTAACTATATTCATTTAGAATAATTATTCTATTTCCACCTTATTCTATTCTGATAATCAAATGTACTATTAGTATACAAAATATGAGGATCAAAGACGAAGGTAATGGAAGGCAAACCAATTAGAGTTGGAAGGGGAGAGGAAGAGTCCAATCAAGTGAGAGAGCAACGGACGCAAGAGAAAATAATTTAGAAAAATTGGCCGTGGTTGAGTTGAACAATGATACATTTTAGTTGTTAAAGTGGACAGTTAAAATGTATTATTTTTTAAAGTTAAAGTTTTTTTTTAAGATGCACTACTTCCAAAAAAAAAATATAATTTTTTAAATATTTTGAAGGCCGACACATTTAAAAAGTAAGGTCTTTCTTGAGATGCATCATTTTTAAAAATAAAGTTTTTTTTTAATATTTTACTTTAAAATACGAAAAAAAAAAGAAATTTCGGCATCCATTTCCCGTTTCGACATACCGGCGTAAACCCTTGCGGCATGCACTGTGCGTAGTCTCTCTGCGTCCCTTGCTCTTAAAACCCTGCACGTCATATTCCCGCTCCTGAGTCGGGCACCTCATGATTTCGTCCGGCGATTAAGTTTCTTCAGAAGACAAAACACTCAGACGTCTATCGAGTCGATGCTTTCACATTACTCAGACTTCTAAATTTCGGGTAAGAAGTCCTGATGGTGAAATGGCAGTTCATTGTCATCGAGACGCCTCTATTTATCTAAATGAGTTTCTCACAGTAAAGGTTTGCGAGTTTTTGATCTCCCAATGAGGTTCTGATTGAGTTCATCATCGTTGTGATAGCACTAGCTTCAACGCAGTTCAGGATTTGACTGTCCTTTAGTTCCTCTTTATTTGTTTTTTGAATTATTGTGTTCTACTATGCACCATGAAACTGACACTCGGTTTCGTGCTGTAGAAGTCAAATTCGGCATTCTAGAGGTTCCAACTGCGAGATTGTGGAGAGAGAAAATGGGGAGTACGTCGTTAGTAGGGACGGAAGTTCCCATTTTGGACACCAATTTTATCAATTTGGTTAAGGTCTCTGTCCCAGACACTTGCGCTGCTGCTCGTGGTTCGCCAGCTGTTGCTCCCCTGACTGAAGACGCTGCCTCGTGCGTGGTCATTGGGACGCCTCCTACTTACCTCATTTGGTACTATTCCTCTTGATTTTGATCTACAAGTTTCCAACTTACGAATTGTGAGAAGATAAGAAGAACAGAAAATAGTTCAAATTTTGAGAGTGGGAAACTTGTGTTGTTGTGGAATTACCTGGGATACATATTGGGGCTAGCGGGAGGAACGATGAATGAAAACGAGAAACTGTTTTCTAATTGCAATGATTAACGTAAAATGCTTAATTCTCTTGTCTACCTGAATCTGGTCGCTACTTTCTCTGCAACAGGAGAATCCGCAAGAATTATCCCCGCTTTCTGGAGATATTTGAACTATCTGCGGACAAGGAGTCCCTGATTGCCGGATTGTGCATCATTTTCCCTGAACCACTGTCCCCTTTCGCTTATGTTTGCAAAAATGAGGTCTTCCTCTCTATGATTTCTTCTTGTTTATATGGGTTCTATATTGTTATCATGGAGATACCTGTTAATCTTTGATCCAGCTTATCTATCGGAGGTATCTTTACTGATAAGCAGATTAATGCTGCTTCTTGCAACCCGTACCTACTTTACACACTCTCTGTTTCCGGCGTTGCTTATCTTCTGCAACTCAAGAATATTTCAACATATGCTTCTTTTACGGGTTTCTCACCAAATGAGATTATTTGGTTTGAGTTACAAAATTCTCCTGACTATGGCCCCATAACTGCTATTTCTGCAAAGGCTGGTTGTTTGGTTATTGGGAGAGATGATGGTTCAATTGCTTGTTTTCGAATGGGTTTGCTTGATCTAGATGCTCCAGGTAGGATTCCCTGTACAGCACGTTATCCTCCCGTTTTACATCCGGAGTCTTGTGATACAATATGACTTACGAGGCCTAGTTTTGCATAGATGTTACATTGGCTCTGATTTATTGTTACATTCATAGGTTTCATGCATGAGCTGCGGGATGATGCAATACTCGGTCGCCTATGGGGTTTCATGTCGAGGTGCTGTCTCTCTCTAGTAGTTGCTATGCGAGCTTTCTATTTTAATACTAGAAATAGTACAATATCTATGGAGCATTCATCATGTTACTATTCTTTGAAGGATTGTAGGAAGGGTCTCTAAAGAAAACGCTAAGCTTGATCTAAAAAAATGGGGAAATAACTCTAGTCATGAATATTATTGTGGATTCTCTCCATTTATTTGTTTAGATCCTTCTATAAGATCCACTGTGGTTGATCCATTGTGGTTGAACATGTAAGGAAACATATTTGGGTAAAGTGTAAAATGATATCACCAGAGTAGTAATGGTGACTTGGAAGTGAAACCCAGAGCTTAATGCTCGATATTTTCATTTTCTTCTTATTGTTGTAATTTCTTTATTGTAGCTATTTATTTGGATAATTAGCATATGTAAAATTATTGAGAAATTCTATATTGTTTCTGATCTTTATGCTTAAGATAATTATGTTTGTGCATATGATTTTAGAATATTATATTCTATGAATGGTTTGGTTGATATATACTATGTGAATTGGTTACCTTGTTACATTAGTTTCACAGAATCAAATGCTGTCAAATACATATAGGAGAAAAAAGTGTCCAATGCTTGTTGAAAATAAGTGTTTGGCATGTGTCAAAAAAATAAATGTCCAATACATATTTAAAAAAAGGAGCACTCGATATGTATTAGAAAATTTAGCATTGGGTATGCATTGACAAAATTAGTGTCCTGTACATATAAATAAATAACAACAGCATTTGGGCCATATAATTTTATATTAAATGGAAAATGCTTGAAAATAACAACTAGTGATAACAATTATTTTATATTATAAAAATATATCACAAATATTCTTTAAATGTGTTAAGATTGTCATCTATTATTCAAATTCTTACACTTCTGTCTTAGGTTTGACTTTCTAATCTTTCCTAACCATTCATAGTTGCAGTTGCCATGATTTTTATATGCCCATGATAGTGAGACCACGACTGTCACAATGATTTACAACTTTGATTTGGTTTTGGCGTGTAAATAAACACGCCATTGATGAATTGATATTTGTTGAGATGTTTAAGAATTTCCTTTTGCTTGATATGCTATTCTCTCTCTTCACCTTGCTACTTTCCTCTCTACCCTTACTATTTTCCTATGATTTTTATGTATAGTGCTCTCTCATCCTCTTCCTTTAACATCGCAGCACCATGGATATCGGTATAAATCATATTGGTTAATATCTATCGATATTAGACATATCAAAATCTAAATATTTTTGCAAATTGTAACTTGACAGAGAAATATCAGATGTGTTGTCGACATGCGGAAATATCACTATTTTGTTGTGGTACTACATTGTCAAAGGAGTAAGGTGCATTAAGGCGCACATGGTCCTTGGGACGTGCAAGCTGTAGGTGCAAGTTTAATAGAAGTAAGGTGTCTACTTATAAAATATATATATATGATGTTCTTGTAATAAATTACAATTGTTAAAGTTAATAATACTAAAATAATATTTATGACACTAATAATAAACTCATAGTTTAACTAACAATATAAAATATGACAATTAATAGGCTTAACTCACCACAAGTGCACAAGAATAATAAAATTTATTAATAAATGTGAATATACTTCTCAAAATATTCACAATATAGACTAATATTTATCATTATTATTAAATAAAAGTTCATATTTCTTGTTCTTTAGCTTATAAGTTTGAATTTCTTTGTCTTTACATATTTCTTTAAATTAGAATATTCATTATTCATAAACTCTAATCGAGTCGCTTGAGAAGCATTTATTATTTATTGTTTATACTACTACTTAATTTAGTATAATGTATAGTCTCATTATTCTCAAATGCAAATTTATTACTCTCACTATGCTCTCTATCCATTTTTTTAATTGGCTACTTATTATTTTTATCAATCTCAATCCCACAAGTATCAAATTAGTATTTTTTGTAACAATTAAATATAATGACTAATTTAAAAAGAACAATTAAATATAATATTATTATAAAAAAATAAAATTCATTAACAAATTTAAAATATTGTTATTAAATTACTCATATAATGATTAATATTTATTATTATCATCAGATAAAAGTTACATATCTTAACTTATAAATTAGAATTATTTCTTCATCTTTCAATGTTTCTCTAAGTTAGAGTTTTCATCATTTACAAACTCCAAGGGAGTCGCCCTAAAGGCACTTATGGTTCAAGGTTCACGCTATATCTCAAGTTAGTGTGATGTGTAACTATATTTACTACAATAATTTTAATTACAAAATCCAATGGCAAAAAATTATCATCAAAGGCAGATTCATTATACTTATTATGGTCTTCATCCTTTTTCCAATCTGCCACTTATTACTTTCATTAATTTCTATCTCACAAATGCTAAATTATTACTATAAGTAACAATTAAATATAATTAATGGCTAATTTAAAGAGAAATTTTTTTTTATTTTCCTTGAAAATAATCCTTACGGTGCGCACTTTCAGCCTCAAGAAAGGATATGCTCATGTTAGAATGAGCTTCACCTAGATATATTGAGTTGTTAGTCTTTGAGCCCCAAGCCTAGGCTCACTTGAGGTGTGCTTTTAGCAACATTGTATGGTATCAGGAAATATTAGAATCAGCCGGCCTGATATCGATATATATTGACATATATTTTGAATAACGATCGATATTGCATTCTATGATCCTGAGCCAATGTCAGTTGCGAGTCTTCTTGCATAGTATCTTCCGTATCTGTCTGGTAACCATCTTTGATATGAAGTGCTAAACAAACCATTGTCCATTACTTGGGCTTTTTCAACAGATCAGAACCCATATTAAACTTCATTGAATCCTATGTCGTGTTTTTCCCCTTTTTTAAAAACAGAGCAAGCACCTCAGCCTAGTAGGAAACCTGACTCCTTTCAAAGCCGAATCAATCAGTTTTAATTTTTTAAATAAAAAGTTTAAAGTATTTCAGTCCTCTTTTAATAGATAATGACTTAGAACAAAGGAAAAAAAATAATGTTGTTTAAGCTTGAATAATTTTGTGGAGACTTGAAACCACCTTTCAAGGTTTGGGATCAGCTCTTTTTTTTACCACCATTCATTAATAATCTGCTATGTTTTCTGGATCCAATAATGTTTATCTATGTCTAGTTGACCATTGACCGGATCAAGCCATTGAAGAGGCTGTTTCTTTAGTGCTGTTTCCCTGGAAACAACCACAATAACAAAGATGTCAGGCTGCTGTTTGTTTATTGAGATCATGATGATTACCACACTAGACATTTTGTAGGATGATATTTCTTTACCAGAGGTGTTCAATTATTTGTTTCCCCCTTACAGCATTTGCATGATAAATCCAGTCTGGCATTATTCCATTGTGCACAAGGGCTGCCCATTTTACTTAATGATCATCATTCTGAAATGTATTATCTTATGTGGTTTTAGCTTATTGCATGGTTCCCTTTATTCCCTCTTTCTCCATAGGCCTCCTCTGATAGTGAAAAGCCAAAACTATCCATTCCAGTTCTATACCTTTTCAAATATAATGCTTAGCTTATTCAGGGTTGTTTAAAATAATTGAGGGACATCATTAATGAATGCTACAGTATTCTATGTTTCTTCTTGCTACAGCTCCAAAGTGCGATTCTAGACCCTGAGCCAGTTCCCTTACCGTGAAACAACTTGAGATAACATTGTTCAATTATGCTGAAATTGGTTATTAATATTCTTATCAAAAAGAGTTTCCTTTTAAAAATATAATTTGGAAGAGAATTACTAACTGATTGATTTGAGTTCTGTTCAAGAGGTTCCACTGATTAATTTGTTCTTGACAGATCTCTCACTTCAGTTGCTGAGGGTTGGGGGTGCTCATTCCTTGAATTTTATTGTTGCATTTTGTCTGTAGGTTTATCTATGTACACTTCCTTATACTAGTTCTGCATCTTTTTTTTTTTTTTTTTTTTGGGTTATTTTTTGATCTCTTCCCTTTGGTAGTTGCTATTCATTCTATGCTCCTTTCAGAACCATAAAATGTTCTTCTAGCTTAGTTGAATCTGGCTGCAGGGGGAGGACAGCAGGGTTGGTCAAGGATGTGGCAATATCTGACATTCATGGAACAAATGTGATTTTCGTGCTTCATGTTGATGGGACCTTACGAGCTTGGGATCTTTTTAGCCGTGGCAAGATATTCAGTCATTCTGTGACTATTCCAGGCGGGCAATCTCCACTCATTCAAGTATTTTGATATTGTTGTGTTATTGTTACTAACAATCATTATCATGAGGCTTAAGGCATATTGAAATACTGAGGTTGCGCTTAAGTGCAGGGCTCAAGGTATGGGGCGTGCCTTGTCGAAGTAAGGTGTACATAATAACAAAACTGTATTTTTTATGTCATAACACAAGATGACAATGCACTAAGAACATTCAAGGGTAAAAAACTGCAAGCAAATTTGATCATCCAATATTCTGGAAAATAAAGTAAAATAAGCAGAAAAAGATGAAGAGAGGAGGAAGGTATACTTAAGTTGTTTGAAGTTTTAGTGTCAGAGGAGACTTCAGAGCCATAGCTTCTGCCTTTGAAGAGCAAGCCCTGAAGAAGAAATAGGATATCCAATTTGATGTTTACCTCTTAACTTTATTAAGTTGTGCTTAATATTTTAAGGTGGAAACAAAACCAGCAAATTGAATTTCTCTTGCCTTGTTGATGCTTGGGGCTCTGCGCCTGACATATCCAGGCTTGTGGCTCTTTGAAATGCGCCTCTGGCTTTTGACTTGTATGTTCAAACTGTTATTATTGTTTTTGTTGTCAGTTTTTCCATAATTATTCTCACTGTTATTATTAAATTTTCCAATACAAAGGGGGGATTGGATTTGATATATTTCAAATGGAATTCCTACTTTTTATCCTTGAAGAATGTACTTTTTTTTGGGGGCAAGTAATTAGATCTGTATTGAAAAAAGGAAAGATATACAGAGGTCAAGTTCCTTCCTAGGCTACCCATAAGAGGAGCCAAATTGGCAGTGGCATACCTCATGCCCAAAAAAAAAACAAAAAAACAAAAAAACATCTGGCACAACGAAAAGAAATCAAAATTGTGGCTGATTCTCCTAGCCCTTTGCAAAGAGGATGGAACAAGGCCAAACTCAACCCATGCAGACAAAAAATTGAGACAATATATAAATAGAAACCGCCTCTTTCATCAAGCTCACTATCACGCCAATGAATTCATGTGCTTCCACCAGAAATCCAACACACCCTACATCAGTGCCCCTGCCATTCCCACTCAAGAGAACCAGCTGGCTACTACCAAGAGTTTCAGCAAACATCTCCACTGCCTCCATCAAGGAGATCAACAACAACAGCCCACCTATTGCCCAAAAATCCATACAGGGAGTGAAAAGAGAAATAGATAAATTGGGGAGGACAACAAGGTTCTAAAACAACGAACAAACCTCACAGGCTACGGGATCCAGTTGCCCACCCTACTCATCAGCCTGCCACTATCCTTCTCATGCCTCCATTGGAACCACAGTAAGTCCACAAAGCCTCAACTCTTTCAAGCTTTGGGAGTTTCTTTTAAATCTAATTGTGAAAGTTTTTCTCTTAGTAGATTACAAATAAGGTAACAGGTTTTTGCTCTGACATCTAGGATATGAGCCAAACATTTGGTTATTCATCTCATGCCAAATGAGGTACACTATTGCAGCCAGTGCAAGGCAATGTTAAATTGACTTTGCATTTTTGCCTTGCCATTTTTAAGCAGCCCACCAATGTTGCTACTGCAATCTGGATAAGGCTAAAAACATCGGGCCTTCCTTCAAACCTTGTTTTATGTCCAAGAGGTGAAGGGGCATTGGAAGAAGAGGATGGCATGTGACTTTGTATCAAGGGGAACTTTAAGAAAGTACGTGGTTTGATGTTTTTGTAACTTCTGCTAGAAGCCTGGGACACAAATTTATGATGGAAAAGGGTTACAACTCACAGCTGACAATATCAGATGACAAGGTATCTTGGAAAGGAACCCCTCCGATATTTGGAAGAAAGACATTGATCCTTGATAAAAATAGCATAAATGCATGTAGAGAGTATTCCTAGAAGTAGAGGCTGGATATTTTCTTTTGGATGGGACATTGTCACTCATCATTGTTGATGCAATACTGGGCAGGCTCATTCACTCTAGCTGCTCTAGTAAATGAACCTCATGCAAAGGATCATCCTCAGACACAACCTCATTGTCCATGTTTTCCATTCATATTTCCACCCCACCATTCATTATTGTCATCAATATCATTCGAGAGAATAGAGTCCATGGAATCAAATGAATTCTTTTGGGGTTCAAATCCATTTTCATTTGATTTTTATTTTAGGTTGAGTTTTGGCGCTATGGTAAAAGTGATTGTGATTTCGAGGTTATGGGTGGAAACAATATCTTTACAATTGAAGGGTTAAGACTGAGTACATTTAACCATCCCTAGAACACCACGTTGTGGGAGCCTTGCACTAGGTTCTTTTTTTATTTTAGTTTTTTTTCCCTGGAGATTCACTCTTAAACCCTACATTTTTTTTTTCATATTTTTGACATAACCATAGTTTTCTCTCTCTTAACCATCCATGACTTGCATTGTTTTTCAATATTTCACTTTTTCTAATTATTATTATAATTTTTTTGCTGTTAAATTTTTTAGTGAAATTACTAAAATATCTCAATTGCTTTCCAAACATGTGATGGCTTGTGCTAAACTTGCAAGGGAAAATTGGAAATTTTATTCAAAAATTTGTCAAAATGGGGCACGACCACATGATTGGTAAATTGAAAGGCATTTATTGTTGTATTTCCTTTCAATTTCCCACTTTTTCCTGTTTCCATTAATATGTTTTTCCCACTAGATTCTATTGAAATCAAAGTAAATGAGTAAAATTTCCCTATTTCTTTGAATCATGCGAGGGCGTGTGTCAAACATGGAAGGGAAAATTGTTAATTTCATTTAGAAATGTGTCAAAAAATAAGTCATACAATTTATAGGTGGCTCCCGGTTAAGTGAGAGGAAAAAATGTTATTGATGATTATGTGATAAAAAAATAAATTTAGTTGTGAAACCCCATTGCTCAATTAGAGAATTATATGCATTTTGAAGGGATTGAAACAAAAGAACTTGTAAGGCATTGAATACTAAAATAAGTAGTTTATTGATGAAAATATTAGTATAAATATCAATCTGGTCGTGGCTGTAACGGTCACAATTTTTCTTTCAAATTGAACCTGGTGCAAATATTAGCCGATATTAACCAATATATTGACCATGTGAAGACATATTATGAATTTTTCTTGGTATTGGAAAATATTGGCAGCAGGGGGCCAATACTGATATTTCATTCTCATGTATAATTCTATACATTTGATGTTAAGGTAGGTTTCTTTTTTTATTAATTTTTCCCGTGGTAATGAAATTTATTTGACTTAATGGATTGAATAGGTTTCTACACCTAATCAAAGAAAAAAGAACATTAATTCATGTTGTCACTTTATTATCTTTTGTTCCTTTTGAGGAAAGTTGTGTAAGATACCAATAGGTGGAGCTTACGTCTTTTGGCAGTCGTATCTAGTCAGGGCAGTTGGTCCTAACATCTGTTAGAAGTAGTACCAACTCAGGACTTGACGCTTGATTGGCCCAGATAATATTTATGTGTAAAAGAATGAGTATAATCCTTATAAATGGATTCAAGAAGTCAGCATTTGGAACGATGTGCAATAAGGTACTGGAATGACAGTTTCAGTCTGTGTCTGTCTCTGTGTGTGTGTGTCTCTTTGTATTTATTATGTGGGGGAATTTTTATGGTGGGAGGGTAAGGTACCAGTAGCTATTACTAGTATATTCCAATCAATGTTTTGTGTTCTTATAATATTGGATGATTAATTTACCCCAAAGACAATACATTTTGATTGATCTTGTCACGTTATTATCTTTGCCCCCTTTGGGGAAACTTTCTGGGTGGTCCACTGAACACACTTAGTAGTACCAACTCCGGGCCTTCACATTTACAGGATCTTTAGTGTCTTAAAAGATGGAAAAGAATTAGAATAGTAATTACTAGGAAGATTCAGTAAGTTGGTAATTAGAAAAGACATATGAGCTCTTCTACATCTCCTTCCCTCACCTTTGTACTGGGGGGGGGATTGAACTTAAGTCATTATTGCTGGCAATTGGGATTTTTGATGGATGGACCTGTTGGATTTTGGTATTACCATGATAGTGGTTATAGTAAATAATGAGTATGAATAACAAGAGTACCATTTTTTTTCTATCTTCTTGTATGTAATCTGAATTTTTGTATGTTTCAGGAACTACTATTGCACGAATGTGGGTTGGTGAAGTTAACCATAATCCAAATGCAATTTGTTTGGCAATTTTGCATAAACAAATTTTGGTATGTGTTTTCCTAAATATTTTGTTCTTATAACAATGTGGTTAATGTGATTTGGGTATATTGGATAAATGCATTTATTATACATAATCTTGAGTTGCATTGTAAATATATCACATTGATGCCAAGGCTTTTTGGGTGTTATGATGATGACAATGGAAGCAAAATAATTATCATTGATATTGATTAGGCTTTTATGTCCTTTGATTTTAATGGGGAAACATGCTTTGATATTTTGATATTATAGGGCAACTGGGGTGATATTCAAAGTAACCTCATTTTAAAATGAAGAGAAAAGTGGGAGAAATGCTGTACACAGAACTAGTGCAGGTGGAAATAGAGAAAAGACGAGATTTTTGTGGATGAAATGAGTGGACAACTATGAATTTACCTTGTGACAGTATAAAATGCAAAAAGAACAAAATTTGAAGCTTTCTGCCAGTTCTATTTTAGTTCTCTTGTTCCTAATTCATAAGAAGCAAAGATTTTTCTGGCTAGAGTACCAAGCAAGGGAAACTATTTCTTATTTTTCATAATTCTGACAATAGTCAAAGGCACATTTTTTTCCATGCTTTTGTGGCTAATGATGACATGGAAGCTATCAAGTCATAGGGCAAGCAAGGTTTTATTTTGAGTTTCTTGTATAGAATCAAGTGAATTTGAGTTTCATATATGTTTTTTTTTACTTTTAATTTTTTTCGGGGGTGGGTGGAAAATAGAAGGGACTTTAAAGTTGCAATAGGAAATGCCTTGAGAGTTGTTTTTCATGCCTTTGTTGCTTAGCTCCTGGTAATATGAAGTTGATGTCTTCATTTAATGTTAGGGTTTTCGAGCATTCTATAGTTGTTTTTTTGATATTACCTCCTCCCAGTTTTGATGGTTAGCTGTTGAGCCTTAGTGTAATAGTAAATTTCCTGTAATGTGACTCATAGCCCTTGAATCAAGTCCTCCATGCAATGTGTTGATGAAGTTACATATGTTAGGCCCTACCCGAACTCCAAAATGTGGGAGCAGGCTTTTCATAATGTATTGTCATGATGATAGGGTGATGGAATTGGAACTTGGAAGTGATGGTTGTCTAACATTGTTGTGTTGGGTTCAAAGAGAGCATGTAGGTGACATGGCTTTCCTGCTGTTTGAGCTTCTTTTTAAGCATAGTGGCTCTGCTATTAGATGGGGGAAGTGGATTTATTTCTTTTTAGTTGGGGTTACTGCTTGTCTTTCGGTAGTGTGTGGGCAATTTGCAGGGAACTTGATTTATTTCTCTTTAGGGGGTCTAGAATCTATTTATTGGGAATGTGCTTGTGGTGTTTCCCTGTTATGCTTCAATGTATTTATTTGTGAAGAAATGTGTTTTTGCATTGAGAAGTGAGGTGCATAAATGATCTTCACGCACCCAAGCTTGAGCTTATGCCGCTTATGCAAGTGGCAAGCCATAAAAAATTCCTCTCTTTGACCGATCTTTTTATTTTGTCTCTGGTCAATTTCAAGGTTGGTAATAAAATTTCCATCTCCCATTTCGGTGGCTTTCACTCATGTTCATTGTCCTATTTTTATTGTTAACGTTAGGTTTTCTATGAATGTGTGAAGAGAACTAATTGCATAGTCTTTCTCTTCTCTTTACTATATAGAGTATTAAACCAATAAAACTATGGAAGGGATACAGAATCAGTGTAATCACGGATGGTATACAAAATGAGGAAAACATACTAATCCACCCTCGATTTATGCTAATCATGTCTTTGCTTAATATACTAAATTCCTTAACACTCTCCCTCAATATGATATATAAATTTCATTTAACTCAGCTCGGAACAAATGAACATCAGGTGATTATCACTTAGAGACTTTATGAACATGTCAACGAGTTGATCTATTGACTTCATGAATGATGTGCGTGTATCGCCATTTACGATTTTGTTATGAACAAAATGCAATCAACTTTAATGTGGATGGTTCTTTCATGAAACATTGAATTGTATGCGATATATAGTGCGACTTGATTATCACAAAACAATGGGATAGGTGGAGAGAAGACAATTCTTTGAAGGAAATGTTGTGACCATGTATTCTCACTTTTAGTGTGGGATATTGCCCTGTATTCTGTTTCCACACCTAATCTTGTTACCATCATTTTTTAAAAAAATTTCATTAGACAATATTATCATCGAGAAACATACAACACCATGTAGTAGATTGGTTATTAGAAGGAGATCCTGCCCAATTTGCTTTTGTGAACCCTTCTGCCTAGTTTGCATCTGGGTTAAATTTTGGAATAAAAACTCACAACCAACAGTCTGTATGCTAGATGATAAAGAACAAATTTGCAAGTGCCATTGGCACGCAAGGTTCCATTTTGAATTCCATTAGTGTCCTCCATCCATGATCAAATAACTCATCCTTCACAGTTGTAGGGATAAATGTATTACTGTCATGTAAGACATGTGAAAGATGATGACAGAATCAACATAAAAGTATTAGGTAATGGGTTGTGACACATGTTCATTTACCTTTGCGTAGAGCGATGGGCAGAGACACTGAATTTGTGGGTTTAGAAGACGGAGACAGCTAAGAGGTCGGCAGAAGCACAACAATGGGTCGTCATTGACTGTAATAACCAGCAGCTGGTGATATGGACTGTGGTGGTCTATTTGAAGGCTAGACAGGACAGGTTGATCCTTAGAAGAAGAGTCAGTTGCAGATTAAGGGGCTCCTGATTTGAAGAAGACACATCAATAGATATCAAAACATAGGAGGTATCGTTCTTTATGGGACTGATGAGCAATATGGTATGAATTCATCAAAGATAATATTCACACTAGCAAGGTGGTGTTTAAGAGTAGAATTATATGATTGATACCCTTTTTTTTGTGTGAATAACCAATTAAATAGATTGAGGATCGAGTTTGTCAGATTAGGCTCAAGCATATGAATATAGCAAACACAACCAAAAACCCTCTGAGGAAATGAGAAAAGGGGTGATGCTGAAAAAAAAGAGCAAAAGGTGAGGCACTTCTAGAACATAGGATGGTATAAACATGCAGTGAGGACAATGCCACTTAAAAACTAATTGGCATAGGCATGTGACACATAAGGGCCTAAATGTCTTCCAACAAGTGATACTTTTTTGTGTTCATCAATCCCATTTTGTTGGGTAGTATACACACAAAATGTTTGATGAAAAATGCATTTAGAGAAGAGAGAGGACATGACAACAGTGTACTTGTAGTCTATAGAATTACTGGAGAATAAGATCTGAATTGTGTTTGAATGAAGATTTGTTTCGTGCCAGAAACAATTGGAATATAGAAATTAACTCAGAGCGACACTTAATCAAGAATATCCAAGTCATACAATAAAATCATCCATGGGAGTGTCAAAATATAGAAATTTATTAGTGGGAATATGAATTGGTTCCCATACATCCGAGTAAAATAATGCAAATGGTCTAGAAGCTTGACTAATACTTATAAAAGGAAATGAAGCACATCATATTTCCTAAATTGACAAGCTTCACATAGGAAGGACAACACAATGTAGAGACCTTCAATTTGACGCTTTAAAATGGCAAAGATGGATGATCAAGGTGGCCATTTCATTGCATAGTAGATGCTGTAGACTAGAGAGATTGAGTGGGAGAGATAAGTGAGATGTCGAGCTAATACTAATTCCGATCACTTGCTTCATGCCTCGTAATAATCTTCTTAGTGTTGTGATCCTAAAAGATGCACTTGGAAGGGTAAAAGATGACAAGACAATATATATATTTTTATGATTTAACTAATGCATAACAAGTTGGATGAGAAATTTGACATGAACATCAAATATATTAAGATTGGGGATCAAATGGATATTCCCTTAAGTGATGATTGGGAAGGGAAGTGGATGAACCAGTCATCTATTCATTTGCCCTCAAAATCAATGATCCATGGCTAGAGGATAAAAGACAATGGGACGTGGTACTGGACTGTATAAGAGTGGTCATAGAAGTAGTGCGTTTATGAGTTAAGAATTCAACATACTTATCTTGTGGCAGTAGTATAAAATCAGGTTCAAGAGCAGGAGTAGTGCCATATAGCATTTGAGAGATTTCCATCGAGGAGACTTGGCATGCAAAACTACCTGACTTATAGTACAAATCCCAACAATAGTCTATAGTGATAGAAGCAATAGCATTGAGTACTATCTAAGGTTCACGATTTCCTATGCGGTTGCTACCTCTATCGTCACAATATCTTGTAAAAACTCTCTCGACAGTCCCACCATGTGTAACGGTCCGAATTTTAGAGCAACAAAAACAGTGCGATGCGTCTGTCTTATTGGAAGTCAGATGCCAACCATGTTAACCCCCGACCATACTTTAGTGCGAGGGTTGATCTTGAGATGCAAACACGAAAACTCTACTAGTATTGAGTATATCGAATACAATTAAGTTGTTAGTTGAAGGTACGAAAACATAGGCAAGTAATTAATTGCAACAAAAAACAATTGAATATGAAAAATGATTTATTGAATTCATTCTTCTAAATCAAGTGTTTTATGCTTTTTTTGGCCTTTTGCACTATACATTGAAAATCAGCAATTTTCACAATGGAGTATCTAATTTTTCGATAATACTAAAATTTAAATTAAATTCACCAAAATTTTTGAAAAATTGAAAGATGCAAAAAAAATTATGTGAAATTTATATGGTTTGATTTGGATACTAACATCCTCTCTTTACCAAATTGTCAGTATCCTTGTTGACTTGATTTTCAGTGTAATTTTGATCTCTCGTCTCTTCAGTATCACGTTTTCACCAAGTTTCCAGCTTGTTTTTTCAATTGGTTTCCCTTTCTACTTCATAAGCACTTTTTTTCTTTTTAGCCGATGTTGTCACCTCTCATTTAGCAGTGATCACTTCAACTTTTAGCATTGGTGGTGGAGGCAAACCAAGTACCACATTAATGGCAAACTCAATTTCTCAATTTGGATACAAACTAGGCAACTCTTCTGAAAATACATCATTAAATTTACATATTTTTGGAATCTCCTCAATAAAAACATTATAACTTCCATCATATGTGATATAAGCTAGATAAGTTTGGCACCTATCTTGTATCAAACGGCCCACATGCAGTGCCAATATTTAACCTGTCAATTCCTTCCAAATGTTTCCTTGAAATTCTAATGATTTGTACCCCAGAATACGAAACAAAACTGTCTTGAAACAATCTATACACTTGTGTTGACACGTCAATTAGTCTATTCCCAAAATAATATCGAAGTCATGCATTTCTAATAAAATCAAATCCATAGACAATTCGAACTCATTGACCTAAATAGAGCACTAGGGATACATAATATTTGCCAATAAAGACTTATCCACTAGAGTGGATACAATCAAAGCATAGTCCAAAAATTGAAGGAGCAAATGTAAATTGTAAACAAACTTAGAAGTCACAAAATAGTTGTGAGACTTGGGATCAATTAATACATGAGTCACAGAATCAAAGATTAGCATGTTACCTTCAACTACCGATGGATTGGCATGAGCATCCTTTGCCGATGCCACCTAAGTTCTTGTTGGGATGGGTAGCTTTCTCTCTGGATGCTTTGGCATAAACTGGTTTCATTATATGGCTAACTTGGCTACAATTGAAACAAACTTCAATTTGCTGTTAGCTTTGCCGCCCTTGATGGTGCTTGTAATAGTGGTCAAACACCAGTTTAGAGTGTTGTGGCTTTTCAGCGAAAATCTAACTCCAATTGCCATCCTTATCCTATGCCTTGGACATTGAATGGGATCCTCTCGACCCTGAACCTTGACCTCTACTTGTTGATCTCATTTCAAAGAATTTTTCCTTCTTCTGCTCTTACTTAATAAGCAAAATTTGGTCAGGCATCTCATTATAAGTCCTCAGTCGAGGTGACACTAACTACTTTCGAATTGAGTTTTAAAGTCATTGTAAAAACTTCCTAACCCTTCCGGCCTCATTTACTACGATGTGCGGGGTGAAATAGGACTCTATCAATTTGGTGCTGTACACTGCTGTCATCTAGTTTCCCTACCTTAAACGATTGAACTCGTCCTCCTTTAACTTGCGGATGCTTGATGGAAAGTATTTCTTCATAAAGGCTCCCAAAAATTCATCCTAGGGAATCTCCTCGTTTTCTATGCCTAAGATTCTTCTCTACATTGCTCCCCATCGATCAACTTCTCTGTCTAGCTTAAAGTTACAAATTTCACATTCGCTTCATTGAGATAATTTATAATTTATAAGCTTAAACACTTTCTCCACGTTGTTGATCTAAATTTTCGCCTTTAAAGGGTTCTACTCTCTCAAGAACGTCGAAGCTCTTTTGTTGATGAAATGGTTAATGGGAGTCATGCCTTGCCCCTGGTTTTCAGCTTCTCGCCTTTTTGCCAACTCTACATCTTAGTACTGAACCATCTGGTTCATAATATCGGTCATCTGAACCATCATCGCCAAATGATCTTCCTCTCGGCTAGATCCTAGTCCTCTTCCTCCTGACATTTTTATGTACCTATAGTATAGTAATTCAAATATTTAATTCCTTAAAATTATTTATTATTGCTAGCACGGCTCTCATATGAGTAGGTAATTAAATATACAATAATTAAACCTAATAAATTTTTTTCTCAAAATTAATAAAACCCAAAATACCCAAGTACCGGTTCGGACCTAAGAAAACAAAATCTAAACAACATAATATCCATACTGTTGACAGTGGATGCAGGATTTGACTGAACAAATTCTATCCGGTCCCCAATTAAATTGACATAATAATCTATTCAAATCAAATCTATGCATAAGGAAGTGCATCTAACAGGGATCCAAATCATAAAAATATAAAACCTTTACAAATTTTCATTCGATAATAGTAGTTTTAAAATAATACAAACCAAAAATAAATAAGCAGCTAAACAAAATCTCAACATAAGCCTTAATATAAGTCCAATCACACATCCAAATACAATTAATGAACGAAGTCTTCAAATCCTCTCTATCTGAATGGTAAAGTAATTCAAGGGCCTTCTAATATCAAAGGCTAGAAAGCTTAATAAATCATGAGCCTAAAACTCAATAAATATATGTATATATAACATACAAATCATGCATATAAAGCAAATAGAGGGACCGAAAAATTGTAAACATCATGTCAAAAATTCAAGGTCTAGATTTTATGATATGTTTTCTAGATCCAAGATTTTATATGCACAATTCGTAATATATATACGAATACCAAATAATCTAAATTATACTGTCCAAAAGTACAAATCACGGGATTTAAAAAGGCTCAATATTCAAAGTCAAATAAATTTGAATATCGTCTTCAAAACCTACAAAAATTTCAGAGGCCAAATATTTTGAAATAGTGAATATAAAGTAGGTAAATTTTTGAAAATCCAAATCATCCTAAAACTGAGAACTAATGATCAAAAGGCCAACTTTAAGGAAAAGTTAGACGTATTTCTGGTAACCTTAGGTCAAAATACTATTATTTAGACCCGTTGGCAGCCTTTTATAATTACAGTCTATTGATAGTGTCAATTGCCATTTTATTTGTCACCCGTGGGAATAGGTGAAGTCCTCAAGTGAGGGTAATATATTATGATGCCCATTTATATTGCTCTATTAATTCCTTATAATTGCTCTCGAAGAAAACAATAAATGAGGGATTCTATAACAAATATCCAAAAGTTTTCCACTCTGTTAGAAATGTACAAATACAATACTTTTTTACTTTGAAAGAAGTACGAATATCCAAAACTTTCCTCTCTGTGAGAAAGTGCAAATCATATCAAATATCAAAATAGAGTCCGGTCTAAAGCACTTATATAGACTATTGACATGCAAGACCAAATGCACGAGTTTCATCACTTTTGTTTTACAAATACTTCCATATACGAATACAATATTCTAAAATATTCACTAATTCTATGAAAACAAACTGAATCTTCATATCTTCGGTAAAACCAAACAATACTTCCAAGATGTTGGGTGAAAATCACATGCATGCAATAAATTCAAAATGAGGCTTTAAAGGGTAACATGCATGTATTGTAAAATAGGGATCGCAAACAAAATTGAAGGATTTACAAAATAGATTAAAGAATGGGTTTAGAAATACTTGTCTTCTACCTTCAATCTAACATATCTGACGAACTAAAGTTCAATATCTTCTTACTCTTATATCTCCCTCCCCTTCTTCTTTTTCTCTTCTCCTTTTCTCTCTTCTGTACCTTTCCCGTGAGAAATGATCTTCAATAGTCGTGGAAGGCCTTATATACTACAATTGGCATATCAGCACCAAATAGGCACACATCAGGTGCTGCTTCACAACACAGGTGCGCATGATCGTCGCAATAGGAACAAGTCAGACGCCAACATTCTGCATCATCTACGCATGACCGCTAACTAGACCGTACATAAGGCGCAACTACACTGTCCAAACTGCAGATGAGCACCGTAATAGGAGCCCATTAGGTTCCACCTATTCGCCTGCAACGCACATGAGTGCCCCAATGGTACACAACAAGCGCACGGCTATTGCCTCAAACATGCATGGGTGTAGTGACAGTCGCTCATTAGGCATTGAGCTTGACTCCAAATAATCCAATTTTTTCTTAAATTCTCATTGTACATTTTTTTTCCAAATTAACCTGAAATGGTCATAATGACTGCAAAAATCACTAATGAAAACCGGGCATTATAATATTGCTTGCCAATAGGTGGGCTACTTGAGACAATGTAGTAAGGTACAGTCTTTTACTAAGGGCATATGTCGCCTGGTTGCAGTGTTAGGTTTTATTTTTCTATCTCAAAGTTGAATTTTGCTAAAAACTCCTGCCATTGAGCCTTATTTATAGTCAATTTTGGTTGTTTGAGTATATGGCTAGTAGGAGTGCTGTCATTTTCACTATGAACTTAGTGCCAAATAAATAGTGTCTTCATGTCTTTAGACAGTGTACGATCACTAGCAACTTTCTCTTGGGTTGCTTAACATCGTTTGACCTCCTTTAGCTTTCTACTCTGTTATGCTACTGGATGGATATTTTATAATAAAACTCTTCTGAG
>JAOVVI020000561.1:0-30652 GCA_028571085.2 Nepenthes alata | reverse complement strand
CAATCCAAGTCTAAACAACCAACTTAAACTCTATGTCACTGAATTGTCATCATCCATAATGATCTTGATCAACTTTTTGCTATTGAGAGTTTTTGTCAAACAAAACAAATCCAAGAAGCCCAACATTAAAAAATAAATAAATAAAAGCACCATACCAAAACAAAGGAGTGTAGGAAAATAGCCAGATCTTCACATATTCCAGTGTCCATAATAATTAGCAGGAAAAAAAAGAAACTTTTAACACAAGATATTGGCATGACAAAACAAGCAAGTAGAGGACAAATGCGCCTTTTAAAAAACAGAAAAGCAAGAAATGAACACAAAAATGCATAGAGGGCACAAAACAAAATGAAAAAACAAAGTCCTTTAGACCAAGCAAAACATACCAAGTAGATCTTCATAACCATCTGCTAACAATGATGTATCCATCAGCAGAGGAGGTGAGAAGACCTGATATAGAGATTCCTCCATATCATAAAATGGTGCTTGTGATTCAGAAGTTGCACAATTTGAACCAGCAGTTGACATAAACCCATTTACTTGGTCATACTCACTCAACGAATCAAAATCATTTAGAACATCAGATACATCATCCAACTTGCCCCCAACATGACACTCAGAAGAGTGATTGGTGAGCAAATACGAATCCCCTTCAGATGGAAAAAACCGTTTACTCCTTGATGAAGTTTCTTTCTTATCTGGGCCAACATGAGAAAATCCAACTGCCGAAAGTGGCACAAAGAAGTGCTCGGATCCATCGACAAAGTGACTATCTCGTGATGACTCAAAATTGCAGGATTGAACTGACAAGGCAGCTTCTCTAACAGATCTCTTTAAGTTTTGAATATATGAACGATCACTGTCTGCCAAAGAATCAGACAAATAATTAGTGTCTTTAATGCAGAGCTACTCTAGTAAGAGGCTATAGTTGATTAAGAGGAAATTGTATTGCACAAGGAAACAAGCATATGTAAAGTACTTATGTTTCAAACCTTGCAGTAAATTGTCCACGGTATTATTCAACGAAGGTTTGTCTAAGGACTTCCGGTCTGATAGATGACCTACATGGTTGGTTTGAGAGGCACAAGAACTTCGCTTTTGATTATTTCCAACTTTTACCATGGAATTTGGTGTTAAATTAAACAATGGAGGGAGTTTTAAAGTAGGATTGGCTGCACCCTTCTCAAGCTGAACATTTGACATTTTTGAAGAAATCTCAGCAATATCATCATTGCCACCATCCTAGAAGAATGAGAGAAACTCAGTTACATTCATATAAACAATGCGGAGTGGACTTAATCAAGTCTGGCTGCCATTTGTGAGCATATATTATCTAACAAACACTTACAAATGTTCTTCCACTACTTTGAGCTTGCACTGGTAAGGTAGACTGGCCGACATGTTTCTTCAAATGAGGAAGACTAGAAGTTCTGTTCACTTCTTCAGTAAGCTTGGCTATTGAATTCTGTATAGAAGGCGCAGCTTCCTTCAGTTGGTTTATCAAAACCTGCAGAGCATAGCACTGCCATTGTTAACAGTAACATAGGAATAACACAGGTATTCATTCTGACCAGTTCACATCAACCAGTATATGAAACTATACATCAATCCTATTTTCCTTTTGTAGTTCGTAACTAATACACACATCAACCCTGCACTAGCAATTACCCTCAAAGAACACGGCATACGAAGTGTAGAAGTGTTTTCCTAAGAAGAAAGGCGCAAAAATCTTTGACAGAACAGTTAATAGAATCTAGTGAGGGCATATGTATGTCTTGAGCATGTTTATGCAAATTTTGAATGAACAGATCGAGCTACTATCAAAGATAGGAAACAGATCCAAACAAAAGAAAGAAGTCCTCTTAAGAGGAAAGGAACAAACTAAAATGGAAAGACAAACCAAGAAATTGACAAAATGAGTCATACTCTATTTGCTTCTACAGTTCTCAACCTCAAACCTAGTATTCGATCTTCAAAGGGACCCTGCATTTTCTAAACATTTCCAGTTCAATTTTTGAACTCAATATGGTACATGATTCAGACAAGAGACATCATTATGACCTTGAAAAGAAAGCTTTTTAGCTTTCATATTGGTAATATGCAGAATTCATAACTAATATTGCAAGAATTTTCAACAGAAGAAACAGACTCCTCCAAGAATCATAAAGAAGCTTTCTTTCATTGTATAACACATTAGACTGTTGTGTGCTCCTCTTTGAGCCCGTCCACTGAAAGTTGCTGATTGTCCCACAGTTTCTCCATAGCAGTGGAAAGAAAAGCCCTAGTATTTGATTTTAGAAGGACAAAAATAGGATACAGCAGATCCATTTCGAAATGGAATAGAATTTCCATTGAGTGACGGACGGAAGTAACAGAGAAGAAGAGGAGAGGATGACAAAGAAGGCTTGCTTGGGAGCTGGCTTTCAAGCGAAGGAATACGTGAAGAATCAAGGGAATCTTTCATGTTCGAATTTAGAAAAAGTGGGATGGTTACTGAAGCCCTGAAAATTGTTTGGACCACATGAAAGAAGACATGGACTCAAACAATACGAAGAATTACATGAGAACTTGGGCTGAATTGGAGCATTTAGCACTCAACTCCAAACCCCACTTCTCTCCCTGACGGGGTTTTTAAGGAAAGAAAATAAAGAGAAGAAAAAGAAATAACATCTCCATGTAACAAGATATATAAACCGGCTACAGTAGTTAGACACCATTTACAAGCCCGCCCCTGTGAGAACTATGTTCTCCTTGAAACTATGAAAAAACTCAGCTGCCAGTCCATCTTCAAGTTTGTTCTCCCTAGGCACAAAACTTTTATTTTTTCAGCGCACCTTCAAGAATATTACTGACTCATTTTTAGAGAAGAAGAGTTCTTTTTTGTGCTTACCCCATAAAAATGAGATAAAGATCCCATTTTCTTGTGACTACTTACCACACAAAAATAAGAGATATGGCCTCATTTTCTTGTGGCTGATGTTCATACGGTAAGATTTAATAACATCTGATTGCAAATCCATGGTAAATAACATAGAGAATGGAAGCAGATCCCTCTAAATCAAAGAGGTAAAGCAAAACAAAAGGATAAATTGAAATCAAAGAAACTACAGGGTCACCTCATAATAGAATATCAAAAAAGACTTACAAATGAGTATCATTATTCACTACCTGTATGCTAGCCAGGTGCTGCCGATGTTCAGCAAGGGTTGCAGCCAGAGATTCAGCATGGCCATTTGTACCACATTCTTGTCCACTTCGCAGAAGCTCTGGCCCCTCTCCATCATTAGATTTTGCCTGTGTCATAGATAGCATGTTCAAGTCACATTTCTACATACAATAAACAATTTTCTTATGATTTAGACCAGATAATACATCAACAAGGAAAAACACAAAGTTATGACTTCCCTAGGCTTAAGATAATAAGAGAATACCAGTTGAAGTGACTGTTTATGAATTCGTTGTAAAGCATGCGTCCAACGCCTAAGAATTTCAGCAACGTCAACAGTGGGGTGACCTCTTCCACCTCTATCATCAGTTTGACTTAGAGCTTCATCACTTACTTGTAATTGGAAAGAATCCAACCTAATCTTCTGCTTTTCCCAACTCAAATTGGTGTAGGGCCTGTCAATCTGTTTGTCATCTACAGATGCTGAGGCTTGATCTCCAACATGGCCAGATAAAACCACAGAACTTTGTTCCATAGCTGCGGACAAAGCTGAACCAGAAATTCGATACCTAAACAAAACAGTACATTTGATGAGATAAATTAATCGAGCATGTAAACTGGAAAAGGGTTAGTACAACTACCTATGCTCCCGGTGGGCTATCAGGTCCTCAATAGGCCCGGAAGCAAGAACTTCATGCTGACCTGTGCACATTAAAACAGCCATAAAAGTCATGTACCCTTATATCAGAAATCTCAGGGTATATGAAGGCACATCATAACCAGGTTAACATTTCAGGATTCTCTACAAAGTGAAAAGGGTACACAAAATACTGCTCTAAGAGAAAAGAAAAAATAAAACCTCAATCAGCAGGGGGTAAAATGTCATGCTTTAGGCAAATGTGGGAGTTGCTGAGCTCATCAATTTCTAAAGAATACTCCCACACACCAAATATACCAAGAAAATATACCTATCAACACACAACACTACTTCGCAACAATAACTAGTAGAACCTATCCTGCTGCATTATAAATGATGCGTGCATGAATCCGCATTATTGAACGAATTAGGGAGCCGCTTGATATTCCCTGGGGGTCGAGCAGAAGCGGATCTGGTCTCCATTACTTCAAACATGGATACTGCACATAACAACTAACAAATAAAAGGTAAGAAAATGACATGAACTCGCTCCCCAATATATCATCCGACACTCAAATCAGAAACCTTTCTCAAATGAATAGAAAGATAAGAGTAAATGAATGATGCGTGGATGCGTGTAGCAGGTGATTAAGTCTATGAGCGTGCTCATCTAGGGAGCGGCTTACGAATGAAAGCCTGGGCTCCAGTAAGTGCACTCAGCTAGGGGGCAGCTTTGAGAAATAAATGATCGAGCTCCGACAAGTGCCCCTGGCTAGGGGGTGGCTTTGAGAAATAGAAGACTAAGCTCCTGCGGATACGCCCTACTAGGGGCAGCTTACAAATGGAAGTTTGGGCTGCGGTGAGTGCACCAAGCTTCGGTGAGGCTTTGAAAGATGGAGGACTGGGTTCCGCTGAGTGCGCCAAACAAAGGGGGCTTTGAGAGATGGAGAACTGAGTTCCTTTGGGTGCACCCTGCTAGGGGCGGATTATAGATGGAGGTCTGGACTCTAGTGAATGCCCCCGACTAGGAGGCGGCATTGAGAGATGGAGGATTGGCCTCCACTGAGTGCACCCGACTAGGAGAGCTCTGAGAGATGGAGGACTAAGCCCCTTCGGGTGCGCCCGACTAGGTGCGGCTTACAAATGAAGGTTTGGGCTCCAGTGAATGCGCCCGATTAGGAGGCTGCTTTGAGAGATGGAGAACTGGGCTCTGCTCAGTGCGCCCGACTAAGAGGCGACTTTGAGAGATGGAAGATTGAGTTCCAACGAGTGCGCCCCACTAGAGAGCGACTTACTAGAGGGAGAAAGTTCTACACTCATCAAGAAGTAGCCGGTTGATAAATGCACTTACAAACGGGAGGCTAATCGGAGGAAGAAAAGATTCCTAGGTGATGATGATGAGGAGAGGGAGAGAGACACTCATCGATCTCCTTTTTGGCTACAAACAGAGGGGATCTCCATGCTACGCTCTACGAGTTGCCTTCATCGGTCTTGCGGCATGAGGACTCGAAATAGGTAGGAGGCCTACACAACCATTGGCCGAAGCAGGAGAATGAGGCCTTCCTAGAGGTGAGAAGGGAGTGGGCATGCCTTCTGAGCCTTCTCTCTGTGCGTTCCGTCTTTCCACTCCTTTTCTTCTCTTTTTCTCTCACTGTTTCTAGCTTGCTGGAGACCCCCCTTGCACGTAGGGACGAAGGGTATTTATAGTGTTGGAATTGGTTCAGCCTTCCTTGGGCATCACGGTTGGCGACAACTGCCAATGCTAACCCGTTGAGCTATCCCGGCGATCATGGGTGCTTGCTATGGCAACCCCAACTGTCTATGAGTCTCTTTCCTTTGTTAGGGCAATCCTAGAGATCACCGCCTGATCACTGCCTTTTTGGGGACGATTTGCTGAATCTTGACTTCCATTTTGGGTGGCGCATGATCTTGGGAAAAATCTGGACAACCTCTGTAGTTTTGGCAGGTGACGCCCGCGTTTTCGCGAGGTGCTGCAGCAGACTGGCGGTAACCGCCTACTGATACTTCTTCCATGGCCGCTGGGAACCACGCGGTAGAAACAGCATACGGGCTCGCTCATTGGGTTGCTACCGTTGGGCTGAACTACGTGGGCTGGTGACTGCCATAGCGCCTTTTGAGATCTAAGTTTTATGAAATCTCGCTAGGCTTCTACTTTTTGAGCGTGTTTACCGTCGGGCTGGATTATGGGTCGGTCCATAAAATTACTAGACCCATCAATAAATTACCTAAAACATTTAAAAAATTATTTATTATATAGAAACATTATTTTGCATAGGTGTTATATTTATATAAAAAATTATTCAAAATTTGGTTCAGGACAATTATTTTATTTTGTTACCATGCTTGGCCTGAAAATATTTAATCAAGCCTTATTTTTATCCGGTGATCAAAACCACATACCTTCACCATGCCACAACCAGCATAGAAAAATTGACTAACAAAACTACCTAAAACATAGACCGAAAACATAAAAAAATTATACTGCCATAAAAAAAAATCACCTAAAACATTAAAAAATTATTGATTATATAAAAACAAGATTTTTAAATAACTTCTATATTTATATAAAAATTATCTTAAAAATCGAGTTACGCCAATTATTTTATTTCATGTAACATGGTGATCATAGGTTTGCATGGAAACAACCTCTTGTATAATATAAGATAAGATAATATATAATTTACCTAATGTAGTCTATGCATTCTCCAAACCCCACATATAGTGAGAGCTTCGTGCATCAGGTTGTTCTTGTCGTTATCCGTTCATAAGAACCATATACCTTGAACATACTCTGACTTGCCCTTATTTTGATCAAGTCTACCACCAACAAACTCTCTCTCACCCCACATGACAAACCCTGTCATAGCTATGGTCAACAACACTTCCAAGCCAAGCACTAGCAACTATTCAGCCATCGCCGAGCATCATTGCCACCTACTTTTTCTCATAAACCCACTCACTCCAATTCCACAAACCTTTCAATAACACCCTCCATACACACTACCATAGCACAACAACACTTACAATTCTCTAACTCTATGAGGTTTTCACTTATTGGCATTTTCCAAAATGGCGTTCAATGCTTGTCACTTGTCCATCATACACAATCCCTTAACTCTTTTCTTGAAGCTTAAACAGCTTTCTTTTCTCTCCCCCCTCCCCCCTTTCAAATATGCAGTAACTCCATTAATTCCTTTTTTCTCTTTGAGTTGGAGCCATGAGAAGCTCAATTGATATGTCTTTAAAAATATACAGATCAAAGTAAGAAGATCCCACATCAGAGGTCTAGGGAAAGTCAGATTGCTATTGTATGGAGGTTTTTGCAGATACTTTGTAACTGCAATTGATAAAGTGGGATTCTATGCATTTTATCATCTTTTTTCTTTTTTCATTAAAGATTGCTTATAGATCTTCAAAACAAATGGATACACCCACCACAAAAGCAAAGATGATAAAGAACCATTTGAAAGAAATTGAGCCCGGTTAGGATGTATTTGTCTTTCATTTCAAAGTGTTTCAGTTCTCATTATACATTCAAACAATAGATTTCACTTTATATTTGGGATTACAATTCCATATTTAAGTTTCTTGTATAATCCAACAATAGAATTCAAATTCTAACCCAATTCAAATGAAATTAGAATTTGACTTGCAATTCTGAGACCTAATTCCAATTTTTCTATCCAAAAGGAGATGCGAGAAATACAGAGCTTAGTACCTCCTAAAAAGTAAGCCTCGTGCATGAAAATGTCAGCATTTTCAGTATGACTACCATCTATAATATGTTGGCAAATAAAGACTTAACGTGGATGAAGGCAGTGATGATGTGGTTAAGTGCATGAGCTATGGTAGTCAGACCGCAGGCTCTAAAAAATTAACTGCAAGAGAAGGAGACAAGGCATAGGATTTGGAGATATATAGTCACAAAAGTGTTAAAATTTAGTTAAATATATAACCTAATACTGCTGGGGATCACAAGTTGTGATTGGAACTCCTTGCTTGTTCCATAAAAGATGGAGTGGGCCAATACATTAGACATCCTACAACACCTTAGTTTTACTATGAGAAAACCAAAACAATATAATCCAAATATTACTAGCTATCATTGATGCTTCTAGCATTTACATTTAATCAACAAAAATTAGCACAAACATTCTATAAAAAATGTGCTTGGTTACTCGGCACTGTAAAGGTTTTCATGCTAAGAAAAACTGAGGGCGATGATACCGGTGGTAGCAACAGTGACAGTGATGAAAGCAGCCATAGCACCTGACTGCAATATCTGAATTTTTTATACTTCGTTCTTATGGATAATGGTATGATCAAGGTGGTAATGTTTTATTCCCATGTTGGATTTGACTTTTGAAGATCATGACTTTTTGGGATAAGCAGATGATATTTTCAAACAAGTCATTCATTATCTCTGTTATTGGATATTTATTTCATGTCTATGCTTGAGATCAAGCATGATCAGGAAGATTCTTGGATTATGTGAGTTTAAAATAAGATGTTGGATAATCTAACACATGCCTTTAGGTAGCTGGTTGAAGAATTGAAGGTTATCTATGTGGCAAGTTAGCCTAATTTGTGGTTTATTTGGGAGCCACATAAGATTAAATAAGTTGATTTTCGGATGACATATGAATTAATTATGTTTATTAGTTGTGTAGATTTTATGCAAAGTTCCCAATAATTATAGGTGGTGGAGGCACGTTTGGTAAGACAATATACTAAACTGAGGCAACACATACAAATGAAGCTAAACTAAGCTTATTCTTTATTAAAGATCCAAAATACGGCAAGTAGAACATCAGCACAACGAAAAAGAAGAGAAGAAAGGAGAAAGGGAAAAAGAAAGAAGGAAGAAGTAAAGTTAAGTTGGTAAGTAATCTGGTCTAAAGAAATTCCTACTCTACACTTCCTCAATTCCAGCTCTTGGGTATTCTGATCAGAGCTCCAATTAACAACAGATTTGAGTATTATCATTAGAATTGTGTTTTCATGTGATTGTAATGAAGTAATTGATGGTTAGATTGTGTTGCATGTTGGATTAAGGAAATAAAGTGAGGAGTTAATGGTGTTGCATGTGATGAAATTGGTGTTGCATTTAAAGAAATCGATGTGCTGGAGCTTGGGTGGAAGAGAACATTTGCTCAATTTTGCCCAATTTTCACTCGAGCATTATTTCAACCTAAAGGAAGTTTGGTTGATTTTAGCTTGAATTTTCGCTCAAGAAATTAGGAAGGGAGAAGAGAACATTTCACTTAAGCAAAGATTTAGCACAGTGCTAGTGCAAGGCCTCGCGCAAACTTTTGCAGCAATTTTGGACAAGCGGGCTGCCGGTAAGTATACTCAATGACCTCCTTTTTATTTACAAGTATATGTAATGAATTCCTCTTGTTTTGTGAGAAATTCATGTATTTGAGCCTTCATTTTATCGGTTGAAATCCTTACTTTAAATCTCATAACATGTTGATATTTGTGTACATCTAGTGATGTTGGAAGTTAACGCGATTACAACGTATTGTTGTTGCAATGTTATTGTTGCATGCAACGATGGATTTTGAATAAATTTTAGCATTATTTTTGGAGATATATTAGCATGAAAGTAAGATATAATCAGAATTTGGCTTCGCAGGTTCAATGCTAGCCTTGGGAGTGTTATATGTGATCACCACTTAATTATGGTCTAAATCATGTTATAATATGGGAAAAGTGATAAGTTACCTGTTTTTGATGTATATGTTGTTGTTAAGATAATGGTGATAGTGTTGTTGACTAAATGATGTGGTGATATGATCAAATGATGATTATTATTGGATACCATCTGATTAGTATTGGATACTATGTAGCTAAGAGATTTGAATGTTATTTTAATGTATTCTTGGGTTGTGGCATGATAATTATAAGTATAGCTTCTTGCTTCTTTGGTTATTTTTGGATGGATAATTTGAGGATGTTGCTAGTATGGTGGTGTTGTCATGTTGTTCGATTGTTGTTATGATACTATTATATAGTTTTTGGATGGTTTGAAGTTAGTCTTGTGCTGTTATCCGTATGGTTGGTGGAGCTATTGGATAGGTTGACTTTCTATATCGTATCAAAGGGAAATTCAAAGGTTGATTCAACTGATATGATAGAGTTAGTTGTTGTTATGCAAATATTCTAATTGTTAATTTGTGTCCATTTGATACTAAGATATGGACTTACGGGAAGACATGGGAACTAACAGGAATCATCAGTTTTTGAACGTTCCTTTTTTTTTCCAGACTTCCATGCTTTGATCATCCTTTTGAACATGACGTGATTTTGTTGAACTTTCTGGCAGTTGATCATTGCTTTGAACATGTTGATGTATTGTTGGACTCTTACAAGTATGATATTCTCCTTGAACACAGTCGTGGTGTTGGATTCCTCTATGAGATTTCTTTGTCCATTGTATATTGTCATTTACATAGATGGTTTAGGACAATCTGTGAACACACTAAGGAATCCATGAATAGGAAAGCTAGGGGCCCTTAGTATAGTCAACATTGTAAAAAGCCTAGTTCATTCCAAGTGTGCTGCAAGGATTGTGATGTTTTTAATCGAGGCATTGCAAATTATTGATATGAACCGCTATTGGCAAGTGAAGGATGATTGTGATGATCTTGAGTTGAGATGAGACATGTCCAACTGTTTGCATATGTGTGATGTACATGTTTAATCCCTGCCAATGGGGAGGTCATATAAGTTGGCTGATGGTTGAGAAATATGATTCGGAACCATTGATATGCTGCTGTATTTCCTAGGATCCTTAGCTTGATCAGTGTATGATTTAAGGTTCTAACCTGGTTGTGTTATGTTTGAATCTCACGTTTATTAATATCATAATAATATTATTGATTTGCTTCCCGGGGATCGTGGATATATTTGCTAAGCTTTTGGCTCACCTTTGCATCCTCTCCTTTTTCAGATTTTAGTGGCTTTGGCAGATGGAGGAGACTCAGTTTGGTGATAGCGCTGGTCTTCTATGGAGAATTTGTAGATAATTGCCTTATTGGAAAAATATGTTAACATTATGTAACGCTTATGATGATGTATAATTATGCAATGGGTAAATCTATGATGATCCTGTGATTTAGTTATCATATTTGGTATACCAGTGATTCAGTTGTGATGCTTATGGCTGTGCAGCAGAAGCATGACAGGTAATGACTTGGTTTATCATTTTGATTATTGGTTATTGAATCATGTAGTGTTATTTTGATGGGTAATTGTGCTGATGATTCATTCAAGGATTCATTAATATAGTGTCATTAACGGGGACTATTGGTGTATATTTTCATGTGTATGTTTTATATTACATTCTGGGTCAATAAAGTAATGGCAGGCAGTAGAAAGGATGGTCATGGAGCTTACAACAGCGGTGTTGCCTGTGTCAACAATGGCGGTCAAGGGTTTTCCCCCACCTTTTGTCTAAAAACAGAGAAACAAAAATTTTCTTGGCTTTTTTAATTGGTTAGAAAAGTAGAAATATATTCCAAAGTGATATGTTACTGCACCCAAATTTAACAATTATACCATCACTTCATAAAAAATGGACTGTACTGGCTAGGCAAAGGCACATTCGTGGGATCTTCATGTAAATCAAAAACTAAAACACCTTAAACTAAGACAAAACAGAAAATACATATAAATCATTCAGAAAGCAAGGCAACATAAGTACCCCCAATAAATGTATTTATATATATTAATGACAACAACATCACCATTCCTTGTCATAATCGATGTTCCAATCAAGCTATTTTAATTCCCTCTTTCCCTTCACTTCCACTGACCTTGCTCTTACGATTCACTGCTTTAAACTTTCACAAAGAATGGTAGCCTTGTTATGTTGAAAATGACAGACCTACGAACTTGCTAAATTCCATCATTTCATGCAACACAAATCAAACACTTTATTTTGATCCACCTCAGCATCTGACATAACCAAAAATTAATTTCTATTTAGAAGCCACACCCAAGACCCTATGTAAAGCTCACAAAGCAAAGGGCCGACTCAAAATCATCAACAAACTTAATAAAGATTCCCAATCTTTTTGCCAACAGTCAGGTACTAGACCCATCGAAGTACAAGAAGCATGCATTTACTTCAATTGTAGATAAAGGTGCAACCTCCATCAAATGAGAATCCTCGGTATCTTCAAAATCAAGCTGCAACTATCAATAAGAAGTCCCTCCTTTCAATATAACCATTGGAAAAACTTCGTGCATAGCTTCCTATTCTCAAAATGCATATTTGCAACCCATCAATGGAAACAAGAACAAAAAATTTCCCTAGCGACCAAGGATAATATAGATAAAGCATACAGCATCTTCACATCTGTATAAAATCACATGAGACTCCACCAACACAGAAGTTGGGTTTCAAGGGCAAGCTCATCTATGGAACAGTAGCTGATTCTGACTAACTAGGCAAAGTGTAATAAAAATGGAAGTAGAATATTACAAGTTAAAAGTCTACTGTTTACAACAAAGTATAATTTAGAAGAAAAAAATTGCCCCTAAAGTCAATGCCCATGGAGTAAATAGTAATCTACTACCAAGCACTTGAGCACTAAATAGAGCACTATAGTACAAAAGGCTTCCATGTCATAGGGTCCCGGGAGTGGAGGGTCATATGTACGTAATTTTATTTCTGTATTTTAGAGAGAGTGATTACGTGATTTGAACCCGAGATCTCAAGGTCACAATCGAGCAAAATTATTGTTTTGCCGAGCTCACTAATAGGGCCTCTTCAGACAAGAACAAGAGAAGAAATTACTCTCAAGACTTAAAAAGCACTGGAGGTCAACATCATCAGATTTGGGCCTTAACCATTCACCAAATCATCCACTGGATTACTACAACCTTATAAGCCATTATTAAATGGCCAAATCAAACGCAATTTTAGACACCATATTCCACCACTCAATCACATAAGTAGACAATCACGTTCATCAATCTTAGATCCACACACGAAACCCCATACCCCTACCAGTCATCATGCTTCCTGCAGTTAACCAGCGCAGTAGAGCCAAAGAGAACCACATTTTCCAGGAACCCAGCATTTTTATCCTCAAGCATCATCCACAGTAAGAAAGTTCAAAGAAAGCACATTCCCATCCTTCACCATCACAACTTCCTGGAATGGCAATCACCAATTGGAATGACCCAAACCAAACTCAACGTAAGCAAACTGACCTGAAGCGAAATTTTTCTTAATGGACCTCTTACCTCAAACATAAGAATCCTTTATTCCCAATTGGGCCTCAGAAATAAAAATGGTTACCTTCATTTTCCTAGTTTAACATCTTCAAGAAATAGTAATAAAAATCCAGCTACAAGGCTGAGTGAAGTGACAAAGGGCAAGTGGGCAACCAGAACCTAGAATGAGAGGCAAGAAGAGCAAATGTTATTCACAAATGACAAAAAACATATAAAAGAAGGCCCAGCATATTAACTGTTGTCTTAAAAATTCCTCATATTTATGCCCAATATCAATCTCCTTCTATCATTTCTGCCCTTGATCATAATCCAAATCAAAGTATTCCTCTGAGGATGAATTAGAGTAGCATATGTCATAATACTATAGAAAGACATAGAGAAAAGGCATAATCTACTTAAAAGTGATAGCCAAGCCAAATAAAAGTCAAATAGACAATAAGCATTTACCATTACAAAGACAGTAATGAACTCTTATGCCAACTGGCAATAAAATACAGAAATGAAAATAATGTTAATACCACCAACAAATACCTGCAGGCCCAGCCCTATGAAGAATATGCTAATAACTGCCTGACCTAGTCTTATGATATGCCTCTCACTGCATATTAAGCTCCTCCAAGTAAATTATTTTCATTGGACCCCAAATGTAAAATGTGACTCAAACCACCCTGAAATCTACATTAATTTGCTTGGTAAATTGAGGGAAAACACCTTCTAGGAGTGCACACTATTTTGACTATTTGGTAGTCATCCTCAAATGTGGAGATCTTCCTCAGAGTAATTCAAAATGATCACAATTTCCAGGGATTGTAATTCAGCTTAATATGATGCTCCAACTTACTCTTTCGAGATAACAGGGACTCCCACAGCCGAGTGGCCTTTGAGACCAAATGAGAACTCTGACTTGAGCCAGATGCACGGTCATCCCACATTTCTGCTTCTGACTTTGCTTTGTTTCTCAAGTCCTGAAACTTTTCCAGTTCTTGCTGCAAATAAGCCTGAGCACAAAATGTAAATAAGATTAATGAAAGAAAAATCGACTTTTGAGAAGAGGTAACAACTATCACAAATATCTCACTCTAGAATCCTGATAAAATGTAACACTAATACCTCTTCGGCACAAAGACTGCGGAACTCTGCTGTCATTTCATGAGCCAAATTTGACCACATGGCCTGTCTTTGGACAGCACATTCTGCATTTTTAAGAAACCTCCTTCTTTCAAGGGCTATTCTGGCCTATGTAAATAAGACACATGAATCAAACTCACAGAACTTTGTATTATGATGACAACATTGAAGGGGGTTTTTAAGGTTAAATGTATGTAAATAAGTACACGAGAATAATGAAAAGCTACAAAAGAATCTGATTAGAGGGACTACAAGTGAACAAGGGGGAACACACCAAGCAATGTAAAAAAACTACAAATTAAAGAAATACACCCAGCCCCATCATCCATCACCCATCTTGCCATCTCACAAGAAAACCACAAAGGGAAGACTAATCCATACTTGCATTGCATCAGATTCCAGAATTGCCAGCTTGAGCACCTAAACATGTTCACTAAGACGTCTATAATCTCCTCACACTTTAAATCAAACAATGCTGAATTGCTACCTTTGTTACAGGAAGTAATGCAGCAGCATGTGAAAATGCAACATCTGTCAATGAAGCTGGCAGTGGATTGGAGGAAACATCAGCTGGAAATGTTCGGCGGTGTACTTCACGTAAAGCATGCAAAGAGAGCTGCCACAGAAGTTCAACAAATCTGCAGTTCCCATGTAAGGCAATTAACCATAAAAAACAAGCAGAGGTAATTAACAGCAAGCAGAGAACCACCAAAAGCCAATGAAAATCTATAGATGACAGAAGCATGCAGTTCCGAAAGATGAGTGCACCTATATAAAAGAATAAAAAATCACATGGTATGTAAATGACATGAAGGTTCCCCTTTAATATATCAATTCATAAGCATAGTTCAAAAAAGAAATTAGAAAAGCAAATTATTAAGAACAAATAACGAGTACATAAACTATGTGTTGCCATCTCTAATGCTATACTACACGGCACATTGGGCAATAAGAGGAGGCTCATACAGCTTGTCTGAACTCTAAGATATAAAAATCGGTAACTAAGAATTTTAACTAACAGTTCTATTTCTCAACTCGAACACTTCTATGTGATTTTTTTCATAACTCGCTACAGAAGATGATCTGAAAACAGCACTAAAATTCAGCAGCAAGAAAAGCGAGGGATGGATGGAAAATATTCGTCTCTATGCTGCTCATAAGCCTCTAAAGAACATGAAAAGTATCAGTCTCTGACAGCCAAAACAATGACAACATCAAAGACAATCCAACAGAAGAACACTGGCAGAACATGAAAGATAGTCAAACATCCAGTTCATATAACACACACTGTTTCTCTTCTCTTTTTTTTTTTTTTTTTAAAAAAATTTTGATAGCTAAGATGGGAAGGAGAGATGCCCATAAATAAAGCTACAATAGATTTTGACGTGCAAGTAAGTCAAAGATAAAATTTAAATACCAAATTTTGTTACCCTTGATGCACTTGTTTTTTTTGGGGGGGGGGGGGGTGTTATTCACTAAAAATCCATGCTATTCACACTTGGAAACACAATTATTAAATATTCAAGGTACATCGAAGTGAGAGTAAGTTAGCCTTAAGCATAAGGTGCAAGGCATGGACACACCTTGACAAAGGAACATGCACTTAATACAAAAAACGAGATTTTTCAAAAATATCAATACATAATAAAAGGCAATAAGAACATCCAAGGGAAAAAACTACAGGCACAATTGATCATCCAACACAACAAATAAAGAGGCCTTGTGTACAAGGCTTCCAATATCATGCACTCATGACCCAACCGGACCAATGAATGCCAAGTAGAAGGACTCACTTTCCTATTGTTCAGTAGGAAATCCCTTCTTGTGGCCTAGAAATGATTGCTTATTTGTTGCAAATGGGGAGAGATCTTTCGTTAGGGTTTGATGCTCCCCAATGAGATCTCCAGACTAATAGCTTGCTTGTGGAACTCTTTTTTTGTTACTATGATTTTAATGCGGGTATTCATGTAGAGCTTGGCACTCTTCATCCTGCATGGCCATCGAATCTACTAGTCCTCCTCAAATCCAATAAGTTAGAATTCCTTTCCAATCATGATATATTTGATGTACGTAGTTTTATCCTTACTTTATAGAAAGTTCTTTTCATATAATGAACCATTGACTTTCAACTAAAAATGGAGCAATCTTATCATTACTTCAAGGCTCTCCCTTTATTATCCAAAATTCCAAAAGCAAACTTAAATAAGCATACTAAACTGAAAATTAAGAATCTCAAAATAGTTGAGTCTCTAATCATATTCAGCATATATAATCATAATCATCAACTTAATCATTTAATTTATTGCCCTAAACATCATCACCCTCTACACTTCTAAAGATGAAGGAGAATCAGAAGCAAATATATACAGAAGAAGAAGACTAAATAAGAATAACAAGCAGCAGGAGGAGGAAAGAAGTGGCCGAGGCATCAGAAAGAGAAGAGAGGAGGAAGTGGAGCACTTGAAACTGCTTGAATTGAAGCTGGAGTGCTGTAGAAGATTTGAGAGCCGTAACTACTGCCTTTAAAGGGTAAATCAAGAAGCAGAAATATGATTTATTGAGTTAGAAATCATTAGTCATATTATTCAACTATGAAATGCTATTACATACCTCACCCCAAAAAAATGAAAACCCTCTATCCTACCATATTTGTAAAATGATGTAATTGATCATAAATTTCAAAAGGAGATATCAAAAGATAAGATAAGGTCCACTAATTTATCAAAGATAAAAATTGTATTGCATTTCTAAGCCAATTACTCAGCACAAATTGATAAGCAATGGAGAAAACAATTAGAATTGTGTCAGACAAAGAAGCCTATATTTCGGATATCTAGTTAGTATCTTTTGACATCAAAGTCCCTTTAGATCCAATTCCTCAACCTGGAGTACTATGCTGACATCCATTTTCTATTTAAAAATTTACGACACTCCCAGAAATATCAATTGTTATTTGTCATTTAAACCTTTGCTATAGCATTCATACATAAAGCAGATTCACAGCCATATTAATCATCTATAAACTTTATCAAGTGTTCTGTTCATGCCCTTTTCCGCCCCGCTGATCTCCTTCAAACTAGCATTCTCTGTCAGATTAGACACAACAGGTCTGGACCCTAGTACCTACTACACCTCCACTTCTTTCAAGCAACTTTGAGCACCACCATTGACATCTGTCATCAATGACTATTAATCATCAAGCACCACCAACCGAATCATGCATCAGTTAGTTAATTCACAAGTATATCTTCATTATCTAATTTTCACTGCCAAAAGATTCATATATTCCGATAAATCATCAAGCAGACCACTACATCAATGTAAGTGCTAAGCTCAAGTCCAGAAAGAGCGAGACATGTTTTCATTTGGGACCAAAACAAGTGATGTTTGGAAATGTAGAAGGGTGGCCAAATTCACAATATTCTTGCATTGTGTTGTCTAAGAAGGGGCAAATGCATACAATCTAATCTACGCATCACATAGAGGTTTTCCGTGATTCGAACCCATGGTATCGAAGATAAATGGCCTACTAAAAAAAGATATATTAAGTTAAAAAATGTAGCCACACTGTTGCAGCAAGACTACCCAATATGCAATTTGGTATTGTTATTTTCTCAAATTTCTTCCCCATGTCCAATGGCAATGAAGCCATAAACATAACTAGAAAACACATGAATGCACTTCTCCATTTCAATAAGCAAACTTTAACCACTAATCATCAAAAATATATACTTCAACCCCATTTATGAAAGCTTCAACTTAATCTTATTTCCCCCTTTTCTTAACTGATTTTCCAAGTTCATTAAACCTACTACATTAAGACACTTCTATGCCACAATTTTAACGTTGAGTACAATATCTTGACTAAAATTACAATCCATGTTTCTATCATGCTTATGCCCATGCAAAAGTCGATATGTAATTTGGTATTGTTATTTTCTCATTTTGTTTCCCCAAGTCCAATGGCAATGAAGCCATAAACATAATTGGTAGACACGTGAATGCACTTCTCCATTTTAATGATTTTCCAAGTTCTTTAAATCTACTACATTCAGATATTTCTATGCCACAATTTCATCCTTTAGTACAATATCTCTGACTAAAATTACATTCCATGTTTATTATCATGCTTATGTCCATGCAAAAGCCACCATATCATAAGCACTCTACAATAGTTCTAACAGAGATTCTACTCCTATTTGATCCACCAAACAGAACACATGGACCCTCAATGGTAAATATGTATTATTGGTTTATCCATAACAAAAGCAAGAAGACAATGATTAAATGGAAACCCTTGATGGAAAACCATAGTAAATGGAAATTTTCATAGTCGTACAAAGGCATAGATCGTACATGATCTTCCATCATGTATGAACCCACTTTCAGATATTATTCCCATCCATCATTTTTGTTTTCTCAAAACTAATATGCAATTTTAACACTATATGTGATGTCTGTGGCATTCTAGGAATGATTTCAATAAAATTCATCGTTTCATTAGCTTTTCATTCGATTTACGGTAGCAAAGTTCAATAGATCTACTGTCCCAAACTTGTAAATGAATAAAATTCATATCAATATAAAACCCCCAGCCAAATGTTGTCTTCAATCAATATGCTCCACTCTTCCAAGACCAACCACAATGTGTTTCCATGTAGCTATTGCGACCCCACTCTAAGTCAATAAACCATGATATGTCCTTTTTCCCCAAGCTTTTCCATGGTCCTTCTCTCTTTATCCTAATTTTAGTTCCAATTACTATACATAAATATTATTATCATCCTCATTAAAGATCAAATCCTACAACAATTAGGACAACACTAAATATCTCCTTTTTTTCTCACAGTACAAGGGTTTTCATTTCAATTAATAAACTTAGACTACAAGATCTAGTTGTATAGACTAGTCAGCTATACTTCCTGAAAACAATCTATGCATTTCCAATTTTCAATGGATATGCTTTCCAGTTCGAAAGACTTGAGAAAAGCATAACAGGAATTAAAAACATATGTTGCATAATATACTGACGAAAAAACATGATTTGATTGAGTTTAACGGTAAGAAAAGAGGAGGCTGAGACTTGGAAGCTTCATGAAAGGAATTTGAAAAAAAAAAAAGGATGTGATGATCTGCAATCTTTAAGGATTTGCCTGCATAGACTTCAGGTGAAAATTATGTAGTTGACCCCAAATGTGGGTTTAGAGCTTCACTGCCGTAGAACATAAAACCAGTTCTGCATCATTCCAAAATGAGCTCAGTCAAGTATCCCCTATCGTAACGCAGAACGAATGAAGGAGCTAATCAATCGACCAATAAACTAGAAACTCATAAAACGCAAATAAAAAAAAAATACTGCAAATTATGGATGAAAATCAGAACATATTGCCACCAACCTCGGTCCACAACACGTCGCCAGCGATGAAACCCTTGAGTTGCTCCTTGGAAGAGCCCCTTGCGATTCAAGCTCACCGATTATACCCTGCACTACCTATACCAAAAGACAAAAAAACAAAAAAATAAAGGAAAATTGGAGTATACGTCCGTAAATTAAAAATATGGGCCCATAATTGATCAATCGAAATGCTGCAAAGAAGTATAATTACCTTGCGAAAGTCACGAGACTGGGCTGAATCAAAAATCGGCCAAACCTTGTCAAAATCCTGTGAGATCTTAGAGTAAGAACGCAGAATTGAACGCGATCGAAGTGGAAAGAGAAAAATAAAGGAGTATTGGAGAGATAGAACACTTTAGCAGATTGAACTGGCCCCCGGAGACACGATAAGATGAAGTAGAGAAGCTGCTCTCCCAATTTAGGGTTGGAGTGACGGAAGAGTCCGACCCGAGGAGTGGTGGTGTTGGCTCCGAGTCCAATGATGGCGGGATCGAGGCCTAACAGCAAGCAGTTAGTGTACATTGCACTCTCTAGCTCCAAATCTCTCTCCTTCTCTCTGTCCGTCGTCATCACACCCCCACTTTCTCCCCCAGCTGTAGATTTCTTCGCTCGCTTCTCCTCTCTCGTCTCGCCCCCCTCTCTGGTTTGGTTTCCGATTTTTTTTAAAATTATTTTAAAAAAGTTGCACACATAAATTTGAGGTCTCGTCTCCTCTCTCCTATTTTAGTTTTTTATATAGAAAGAAGGCAGGGCATAGTGGGGTGGTTAATTTTTCGAAAATGGCAGAGAAACGTTCGGATGTGACGGGGTTAGTTTAGGGATTTTCCTTTTCGAGGGTCCGGTCCGTGCAAACTCGTCGGGGCCCGTTTGGCTTCCGGGCTTGCTGCGGTGAAAGCCGCATCCACTTTCCCTTATTTAACTATTAAATTTAAAACGTTTTAAAAAATTACGTCAGAGATAAATTCAACGATTAAAAAACGGGCATCTCTTAAGAGTAAGCGTCCTTTTTAAATTATAGCAGTTTGTTTTTATCTAATATTTAGAATTATATATATTTTTATAATATCTTTTATATTTTATTATAATTTATTTAATTTATTTTTTTTTCAGTTTGACATGAATCTGCACTGTGCTTTTTTATGGCGCGTGGATCTGCCATAATCTCTCAGGCCCCGTCTGAATGGTGAGTAACGTCCATTCGCGTCGTCTCGGCCCGATAATTTTGTTTTTTTTATTTTATAAGTCCCTTTTTTGTACTTCTTTTCTATGTGACATGATTTGGTCTTTTTATTTTACCATTTTACTAATGTCACCAAAGGCACATGGCAGCACAAAATTAGCACAACTCTCATGCTCTGTTTCAATTATGCAGCTACAAAGATATTCAAATCCGAAATTACATTTAGCCCCCGCTTGGCTTAAGGAGATAAATTTAAATCTTTTAAAATTATAATTATCGTCTAACCTCAAATAAAATTAGAATCTTACTTTTATGTTTTAAGTTTTTAAAATTTTAAAAAAATAATATAGATTAATTTTTTATTATGTAATAAAAAATTATAATTTTAAGCCTCATAATTATTTATCAACTCGATATAATAAAATTAAAGAATATCATAATCATTAGATAAAATATTCTTGATTGTCTGGGTCAGTTAGAGACAAACCAACCATGATTTTATCTTTAATTTATTTTTAAAAAAATATAAAATTTTATTTAAAAATTTAATATTTAATATTTTTATGCATCTCGGGATCCGAATTATCGAATGAATTAGGAAGTTGTAGAATTCAAGTGTCTGACTAGAAGCGAGTTCGATTTTCGTTATTATAAACTTAGATCCTACACACCACAATTAATAAAAAAGATATCAAATGATGACAAGACTCGCTCTCCAATATATCCTTTAATACTCAAATTAGTAATCTTTTTAGTTGAATAAAAAGATAGAATGAGAAATATATGTAGATGTATGGATGAGGGGATCGAGTATTGGCGAAGGACTAGACTCCGTTTGGTGCACTCGACTAAGAAACGGCTTCAGAATTGGAGGGTAGTGTTCCGTTTGATGTGACTAGGGAGCAGTTTTGAAACTAGATGATATATCTCCATAAGATGCGCTCGGCTAAGGAACAACTTTGGAATCAAATGACAGAGCTCTGTTGGATACGACTGGCCAAAGAGCGACTTTTGAGAGGTGTGCACTCATCAAATTGTGACTTAGAGAGGGTGTCATGGAAGAGTGGCTTCTTTGAGAAGAGGTGTACTCATAGAGGAGTGACTTTCTGAAAAGGGAGAGGTGCACTCGTGGGAGAAGTGTGCTCGTGAGAGAGAGTGGCTTAGAGAGCGTGTACTTGTGGAAGAATGACTTCTTAAAGGAGAGGCACACTCACAAGGGAGTTGCTCTCTGAAAAGGGAGAGGTGCATTCATCAGAAAGTGGCTTGAAGAAGAAGGCGCAGTTGTCGAAGAGTGGCTTTTGTGAGTGCTAGATTGCTGAATTGGATCAAGATCAAAAAAGAAAATTCAGATCTAGAGGGGCCCCTTCTGTGTGGAGGAAAGGATTTATTTATAAAAAATGCATGGGTTAGCTAGTCTTGGTCACCATGAGTCTACAACAATGAGTAGCTGATACCATACACCTGCGGTTATGGGCTGCAGGTACTACGATTCTATGCCTCTATGGGAGCCGCCATCGTGCTTTCCCCATCGACAGTCTATACCATCAAAATTCTCAGGATGACAAGTTGGTGGCTGCCGCTTGCAATTCCTGCTCCTACAGTCGTCTGGGATCACATGGTGACAGTGACAGTTCAAATTTATTTGCTGAATTGGAGCAAGCTAAACTGTATTTGTGAAATTTCAATGTGTATGAAAACTTGAGTGTAAGGAGTATGTTTTGAATTCAATGACTGATTCTCTAAGGATACGGTCTAGTTGATTGATTGGTCCCAAAGAGAAGATTGAAGAGAGAGATCTCCTTCCCCAAAAAAATCCAATCCCTTCTCCTATGGAGGAGTGAGGTATTTGTAAAGCAAGCGCCGATTTAACCTTCATTGAGTCTCATGACGAATGAAAGTTGTCTGTGTACATTCGCCCCCTGTCTGAGTGATCCTCCCGAGCGATATATAATAACCGCTATCTGAGAATATTTGCTGGACTATCACTACCATTTTGGGGCGATACACAATCATGGGGTGATATTTGAGGTATATTCGTTGAGCTATCAGGACAATCATATGACCAAATTATGGTAATTGTCGTTTGGATACATGCCTTGAGTTGTCATGATGTCAGCCGATTTTAGGCTGGGGCTATATAGGTAAGTCGCTGATTAGCCATAATTTTCCGTTATTGTTGGACGGTATCAGATTATACTTTCCGAGTCAATCGTTGCCTCTGCTGGTTCTTGGACTAAGATAACATCCTGCCGAGCTACTACTTCCTGGGTCCCTCTTTCTTCTACTAGTTGGGCTCTGGGTCAGTTTATAAATTATCGGACCCATCACTAACACCCCTATACGGGAAGGTTTGAATTTTCAACCCCCAATATGTTCTTGATGGGACGCTCAAATAGTTGAAGCGCTTGGATGTAAATTTTTATTGTTCTTACATGTCTTCTGACAATAATAATCCGAACCACCGACAATTAGATCTTCTGATATTTCGATTGACAACAATTTATCACGAACGCTTGGTTAGAATGTAAATTCATCAAATTTGTCTCGAGCTCGTCAGGGTTACACGTTGCCAGTTTGCTGTCTTGGAAAGTATAGTGTCAGGGTATCATGACCTGTGCTACATTGCCGACTCATCGATTTTGGCGTCGAAACCATCAACGGTCAATAGGCTATGCAGGAAGGCAAAGCATCAGACCGTCATTACTGGCGCAGCGGGATTGACGCGCCACAACACTTCAAAATATGGACACGTGTCACGACTATCATGGTGATGTACCTCTTCAGTTCTCATGAATGACGATGTTTTTAGTGGAGTTTTTGACTATATAAACTTTGGCTGTCCACCACTGGAATAAGTGACCTCTCAGATTGAGTATTGGGTGAGCCGATCAATGCCTCAACCGTAGCTGAGTATGGGGTCCCGATCTTGGTCATTTTGTTCCCTAAAGTATCAGCCCTACGCCTACCCTTTTGATTGAGGAAGGTGCGAATAATGACTAGATTGTCGAAAACATGTCTAGAAATAACATGAAGACTGTGACTGCTAAAGAGGGGCCATGCTAGGAGGCATCAACGCCTGTGCTACCGAAGACTTCGAATGTATCTTCCTCCCCTCCAAGCTTTGGGCTATAGCTCTACCGCTAGATGCTGCCTCTAATGTGGCTAAGGCCTCTGTCTGTATCTAGAGTCGAGGGTTCTCTTGGCCTGTCTCATTGGGAGGGTCCACCTTTCCCTGAGGTATCGCTTCACGGAGTCTTTCATTCGATGATCATGCTCTTCACTCACAGCCTTAGGATTGTCACCTATCCGAGTTGTAGGCTCAAAGAGTGTTTCGCTGGATGGACTCTCCTGGTCGCACATGCATAAAATGATTCTTTAGTAATCATTTAGATCATTGTCGCTAATACTTCTTCATTTATGTTGAGTTGCTTTATTCAACGCTTGTTGTGTTCACCGACTAAGCATTACTACTGTCGTCACCGGGCTTGGATGGGCACATCCATCCTGCTGTGACATCCTTGCGAGGGGAGGTCGTAGCACTGGGAAGGCCTATTTGCTTTCTAAGCATTATTGATATCGTTATCAGGCTCAGGTGGACGTATCCATCTGGTTGTACTTACTCCCGTGAGGGGGTCTGGCACTGGGAGAGTCTTTTTGCCAACTAAGTGTTATTACATGTAATTCTTACCAATACCTTGGGAAGAGAAAATAATAACATTATTTATAAAAATGTTATTGCTGGTAGTATTTATGACTCGATAAGATTTGGTAAATTTTCTAAGAAGGACAAGCCATCAAATCCACTATAAGAACCAAACACATCCACACTAGTGAGGTTGAAACGATGGTAGAGTCTGCCGTCAAATTGGCTGCAGTGTTGCTCGAGAAACTGGTGATGGGAGAACTAAAATATCGTTGTTGGGTTTAGGGGGACGTGTCTATCCGGTTGTGCTCGCTCATGTAAGGAGGTCATGGCACCAGGAGAGTTTATTTGCTAGCTATGCGTTATTACTATCGTTGCTGAGTTTCGATCGAGTCTAGATAGTCACCCTCACTTGATTGATGATGTTCGTCCCAATAAGAGGGAGTTATCACACTCGTGCATCATGTCCTAGTCTGCCGAAGGCTTTATTTAGTATTGGTTACTTTTTTGGGTAGGTCCGATTTTAATCCGCAAGCTCCTGAAGCCATAGTGTTTGACCATTGTTGACTAATGGTGTTCATTCCTATTAAAGAAAATTGATGCACGCATGTTAAAATGTCCGCTAAGGTTTTATAATGGCCATTATTTTGGGGAGCTCTGACTTTTGTCCGCAAGTGCCCCCGAGCGTAGCATTTGACCTCATTCGAGCCATTTAGTTGTCAAAATCAAGGTTTGATTTTTGACATTCTCTAAGCCGCTCGGTAATTTAGATCGAGATTTTTTATCGTACTTTTAGCAAGTTGGTTCACAAGTAAAGGATTTCACCCAACTTAAGGACTGTTTAAGCCATAAAATTTATGCAAGCACTCACGCATTCAAACGGATATGAGAAACAAGATAAACAAATGACTATTTTATCAATTAAAATGTGTTGGCATCATACAGAGCATACATGTGCTCCATGGCAATCTGCTAATAGTATTCCTAGAGGTGGGTGACGTTCCATACCGTTGGAATAATATTTTCATTCTAGCTGTGTAGCTTGTACGCCCAATTGTGAAGGATCGCTAAGACGAGGAATGGTCAATTATTTTGTCATCTACAATTCAACCATGAATTCAATACAATTTTAATTCTCTATTATATATCTGTGATTATATGTTTCTATGATCTTCCACCGTTTGTTACACATCCACACCCCATGATTATTGGCAAACAATGTCTTTAACTTTTGTTGTTATGAATTTATTATTAATAGTATATGATCAATTATTTCTTTCAATTGAAATTTCATATCTTGAAATTTATAGATGATAAGATAATTTTCATATTTATTAATATGCTTACAATATTTGGTCACTTGATTAATTTATCATTGACTTCATTATTACTCCTTAGTCTATACCTAATTCTATAAAAATTGTGTTTCAGGTAAATTATATATAACACAAGTGAAAGAGCAAGAAAAAATAGTAGCATTAAGAAATATTTCTAATGCATCCATAGATTTGAATTATCGAAGAAATTAGTGTGCTATTTGATCTTCCTTAGGAGTCAAGTTGAATCGGGTCCAATTCTCGTTACTTCAAACCTGAATTATGCGCAGCACAACAAATGAATAAGAGGTCAAAAGATGTCGAGATTGGTTCTCCGATAAGTCTTTCAAAGTTTAAATTAGAAATCTTTCTCAATCAGATAGAAAAATAAGAGTAAAGAACAATGTGCGGATACATGAAGGAGGGATTGAGTATTGACGAAGAACTGAGTTTCGATGAGTGCACTCTGTTGGGGAACGACTTAGAGATAGAAGATTGAGCTCCGATGAGTGCGTTCAGCTGAGGAGTAATTTTGAGGTAGAGGATTAAACTCTTCTGTCATCTCTCCATTCTTCAATTTTTTTCCTTTAGAAGCCCCCTTTTCCTGCGGAGGAAGTGATGTGTATTTGTAGAGAAATGGTGCTAGCTAACTGTCGTTGGGACGCTGATTGCGCCATGATTTCTAACCTTCTGAGAGTGTTAGTTTTGTGTTTCACTAGCGGGTTCTTTGTTCCTGACGGCCTGCACACGACAAGCTGGTGTGAGCCCCCTCTGACTCTACGCCACGACTATGGGGGACCACACATTTGCAGTGGTCATGTGGGCTGGTTTACCGTGTTGAAGCTATTGAGGCACGTGTTTCTAGGTTGCACTCTGTGGGTTCAGATCTCATTGGGTGGATCTAGGTCATGATGTCTAGGCCTTTTATGGTACTCTTTGGGCCTCGGGCCGTAAGGAGCTTTTTCTGGGTTGAGGCTTATAGAGCGCTCTTCCCCTATAGACCTAACTTCGAGTCAGCCCATGGGTACCTGACCCATTAATTTCTAGTTCCTGAAGAACAATTTTACTATATCTTGTATTCTTATTCTATTTTTCTTTTGTTTATAATATGTTATTATCACTAAAACTCTACTAATTATGAAAGTATATGGTGTTGTTCTTACAAAAAAAATTCTGGAAGTCACCTTTTTAAATTAATATTGTTAATATCTTGTTTATAACTATTGTCATATAATAATCATATCATTACATATAAGTAAGTAATTTTATTATTCTTGAATAGTTTAAAAAAATATTATTTTCATATCTTAAAAAATAATATGAAAAAAATATTAATTCTTATTATCATTGTTTATATTGGATTATTAGTGTTTGGTTTTATATTGACACATAAAATTTTGAAAGCATGATTAAGAAAGAAAATCAGTGTCCCTATAAGACTATGCAAAAGTAATAATTCTCTTCAGAAATACTTTTAAGAATAAATTAAAAGTTGAGTATCTTAGGATAAAATTTTTTTTTAACTTTGTATAATAATTTAAAAGAGATATATGAGTACCAAAAGTGCATAATTCTTTCCAAAACTCGTTGTGATTTAATACACCTAAGGTTAAAAGACTTCAAGAGTTTTAGTGATTATAATTCTATACTATTTAAAAGCAGCCCACTTTTAAAATTGTGTGATAAAAAATCCCCAATAATGATAAGTTAAAAAAGACATCTATTACTTTTAGTGTCTCAAATATGTTCCTATAGCAACAATATTAAGAAAAAAATTACAAAATATTCTGCACTTATTACGTATCATCTAGTGGCTGAATAAAATAATGACTTTAATAAAAAAAAAAAATTAAAAATTGTAACTCTCGTCTTATTAATTTCACACCATTCCCTAAAATGAATAATGCAATATTTTTTGAAGCGAAGTCAACATCATTCCAGAAAAATCATAGACATGGATGTGGAAGAGGACATGGTAGAAAGAATTGTCAAAGTGATAACACTAGAAGCAAAATTACCAAGTGAAAAAATAATAGAGATGAAATATCTTTCCAACATAAATGAAAAATACTGATAATAATAAATTATTCCAAATAAACATGTTAGGAAATTTGCAGGTGTGTTTTATAGATGTGGAATGGTTGGATGTTTTCACATTCTTGTTGTACGCCTAATCATTATATATATATATATATTATGGGTATAGTTGCCATCGGCTCAAAAGGAATGTCCGTCAATGATTTGATCTATAATTGAATAAAGTCCCAATTTGCCCATATATCCCAAAGTGGTAGATGAGCACGTCAGTATTATCCGAACAATTCACATCTTGTACATGACAGTACCATCTTTAACTGATCGGAACAGATAATTTTCTCATCTTATCCGGATAGCTTAATGAACTCAACTGCCAGTTTAGAACCGTCAGTCAAACGGTATACTCTTATCCATTCGGATGGTTCCATGAACAGTTGACAGAAAGATCAATTGTCCATTAATTATATATATATATATATTTCCTTTCCAATAGGAAATGGGAGGATAGATAACGAATAACCCTAAAGCTTGCATGGGACAAGTCTAATACGCTTCAAGCACATTTTTCTCTCTTTCCTAAAGACGTTTTCCACTAAATGATCATCTTAATAACACTTTAGATAATTATTAGCATTCTCAATTTATATCCCCTTTTTCTCTTTCTAAAAAGGAAGATGAGTGACTTGAATGTCAAAAAATAAATTAGGGAGTGAGTCTTGTCAATTCTTTGACTCTTTATTAATTGTGTTGCATAAGATTCAAATTTGAATAATATGGAGGCTAGACCCTCTTCTAATCATTTAAACCAAGCAAATAGTTTTGTGACTCCCTAATCTGTATAACAATCCGGATGAGGTTATATCATTGGCACTGTTTGTGAAAAATGACAAAAAAATTTGACACCACATTCTTGCAAAGAACAAATGGTGAACACTCGAACATAAGTCAACGTGCCGATTAGATGCGCCACCTCATGTGGCAACTACCCTCTGATGGGCAGTCGTGTGGATGATCATTCCAACCCCTGTGTGTGTGCACTCGCAATGTACGACATCTCTAAGGCCGTCTAAACCATTTGCACATGATTGGACGAGCGGCTGAAGGAGGCTCTATTTTCTGCCTCTTAAATAGCGACATCCAAGTGAAGGAAGAGGGGAAAGAAGCATCCCAATAAGAAGGGTCATTGGCCTGAAGACCTTGGGACCAAAGCTACCTCGAGTAATAAGGTTCTGATGTGCCTGGAGAGTTGTCTAAGTTAGAAGACCTGAGAGGATATCTCCGTATCATCATAGGAGTAACGAGGGTCGTCTAAGTTATATGATCCAAGAGGATAGCCCCAAGGGTGAAATCCTCATTACTCCCATAATGATAGGGAGCCTTCATATCAAGGAGGAGCCTCTCATAATATATACCCTCTGAAGGTTGTGAGTTGCCCAACCTCTTATACCACACAGAACCCTTCAAAATTAAAAATCTTCCTCAATAAGAAGAGGATGGCAGCCCATTCTCAAATGGAGGAGAAAGTTAAAAAATATGGTAGCATGTTTTCGTAGGAAAAGCTCGTAGACGAACTGCAGATTTGCAGAGATCACCATTCACGATGAAGATCCATATACATCCACTCCCTCATAAATTCAAGATGTCGGCCCTAAATCTTTATGATAGGAGTACTCATCTGATGGACCATTTTGACCATTTTTACACTCTCTTGAGCTTTCAAGACTTGGACGAGACTACAATATGTCTATACTTTTCCTTAACTCTCAAAGGGGACGCCTGAACTTGATTCTATTGGGTTCAGTGCAACTTGATTTGGATGTTCCATGATCAGACCTATGGCGTTTTGTTAAAGTTTGCCTCCAGTCGAAATGAGAGAAACAACCATGGTACCTTACTCGTGTCAGGCTGGGACCAAACGAAGGTTTGAAGAACTTCTTGACTTAGTTCACAACCAAGGCCCAGAAGATGCCCAAACTCACCGATGAGGTGAAGTTGAGTGCCTTCATATCGACCTTAGAACTTGGGGATTTTTTCACTTATCTGGTCCATAAGGACCCGCAAACCTTCCGAGAGGCCAAAGCTATTACTCGGGCTTACATAGCGATCGAAGAGGCCAACGAGGCAAAATGGTCAAAACGTGTGGACCATTTTCATCAGAGGACAATGGATGAAAAGAGAAAAAATGGAGACCACGTAGGCTCCCGTGGACCCAAGAAACAGTTAAAGGTGGAGCCGACAGCATGAAGGGAGTTAAAGCCCCTAAACCAGATTCTTTTAAACAACTCTCGCACCAACATCTTGATACAAATTTGAGATGAAAAATTATTCAAATGGTCGAAGGCATTGAAGAACTTGAATGAAGGGAATCAATCAAAGTATTGTCACTACCATCGTGCGGGGGACACAGCACTGAAGATTGTTGAACGCTGCAAAAGGAGATTAAAAACTTGATCAGAAAAGGTCACCTCACCTGATTTCCTAAAGACCTGGATAGACCTTTCAAGAAGCAGATAGGGATGAAGCCGAGTAGTCAAGGAATCGAATGGCCACTAGGGTCGCCAACATGGTGACAATACAACCAATTCAGAATAACACCCCTGAACAATTAAATGTGGCCGCCGACCGTAAGAAATCGAGGGTAAGAATTAGGAATGACGTTATTAGTTTTTGTAACGAAGATTTGACTAATGCATCCTCTTATCATTCTAATCTCTTGGTTGTATCTGCTCTTATTTCTGATGGTGATGTGGGCTATCAATTAAAATGAGTATTATTGATAATAAAAATTCTAAAAATTTACTTGATCTTTATACATATTTTAAATTAGGTCTAAAAAAAGTCAAATGAAATCCACTGAGGGACCCCTGTATGAGCTAGATA